>JAQGAZ010000501.1:0-58335 GCA_034692225.1 Polydesmus complanatus | reverse complement strand
TCGAACGCGGTCCGTACTACACCCTTCACCTCAGCTTCCAATACTAGGATTACAGGAGTGCGCTAGGCTCCCAGCTAAAACCGTAAAACCGCTAAAACCGTTGAGATAAAAACCGTAATTAGAGACTGCGCGTCTCTAATTCGATATTTTAGATTGAATAATAATTACATAAACAATTAAAAATTAGTCAAATTACGTAAAATCTTCAGTGGTTTATCGCGAAATCAAAAATAAAATAGAATCGCGGATCAAATTAATAAAACGTATACACGCGAATAAAAATATAATAAATCAAAGAAGTTTTTTTACTTACTTGCACTCTCCAGGTCGTTCACAGTAACCGTGAGTTAAATGGCAGCCCGGTTTGCAAATAGCTATGAATTAAAAAAAAATAAAATAAGATTATTTTGATTCCATAAATATTTTTAAGGGTAAGAACAGTGTTACTCAGTAATTTAAAAAAAAATACTCAGTCATAGATTTTCTAATACCGGGAGTTTTATTTGCAGGGATGTTTATATGTTTCTTTGAAGTTATAGTCATTTAAATAATTCTTTTAATCATTTAAAAATAAATTGTTTTTAAAGTTAATAATTATTACTGCTGTCAGTAATCTAGTGGAAGTAATTTCGAAATGACTCGCAATATTATTAAGAGACTAATAACATACTGTACCTATTTCACAATTGGTCCCGGTCCATCCGGACATGCACAGCTTCTCACCACTCGAATCGCACGTGTGATGTCCAAAATAATCGTCTCTGGGACGACAAAATTTGGCGCACGTCGAGTTATAATAATGTTGATCACACTGAACACGTATTCTATAGGTAAACTTGGCCACAGGACCATTATGTGTGAGCGTGTGCCAATCTAATCCGGGAAGGATTATCCCAGAATGATACGCTCGTTCGATCACAGCATCCCAATCTAAAAAAAAATTCATCCATATAATTTTAACATCAAAAAAATATTTTATTTTTGCTTAAAAACAACTTACAAGGCAAAGTGTGGTTATTGTGGTCCACGGCTTCAAGAATCACAGTAAAAGATCTCTATAAAAAAAAACCAAGACCATTAGTAAATTTTATTCTTTGAATTAAAATCTAAAAATTTAAATACAATTAAAAATATTTTCATTAAAAATTATAACGAGATCAAAATTGAAACGAATTATTTTTAATCTACTTTTGGCCTCAACATAAAAGTTATAGTCACGAGACTAATTAAAACTTGAGGTCGGAATAAAACTAGATACCGGTATTACTTCAATGGCAGCGAAATAGCGTTGATAGATTTTGAGAACACATCGAACTCCTTCATCAAAATAGAAATCGATGATGGACGGCGATAATTATAGAATTTGAAACTGATGCGTAATAAAAATTTCGCGCGTGTTTTCATAAAATTTATAAACATGTGCATCTTCTCCTCCTCCCCATCTCAAACCCCCCCTTTAAAGTTTTTTTTTTTTTTTTGTTTTAAAAAAAATAAAGTTTAAAGTTTAGGGGGAGAGATGAGGAGGGGCCCTTTACGAAAAAAAAATTCTTGAAAGATATGATCGAAAGCATTAAATTTCCCACGGATTTCAATATTTAAAACCAGTTAGCGATGAGAAAGTCTCACTCTATTTCACCTCGCCCATCAACGGTTTAAGTATAGGGTGGGGTCATTAATGGCGGCCGATAGATGAGCGTTCCAATCGCTCGCAACACCCATTATTACTCACTAACAACTGACCTGAGCAGAGCAAAAGAGCAACCAGCAACAACAACAAAAAAAACTACACTAGCCACAACAACAGCCGGACTTTTTCTTCTATTAGATTAGAAACTAAAGTGAAGAAGCGAAAGAAACGACAATCAGGTGTTTTTTTTCGCAACTTTGGAAAGCGAGAGAGAAAATGAAATCAACGTTTATGGTCAAAGTCGTGAACAGGAAAAATAACCGCTTAAAATAGGAAGAAGGAAAAAAAAAGAAGAGTAAATTAGAAATGCAAATGCAAACTTTTACTTTACGGAACATTTTTTTACGTGTTGCTTACTTACGTTGCTGACTGAGCAACGACTTTTAAGCAATTAGTTAAAGAAATCAACTGTCACGCAAAAACTGAAAAATTAAGAACTTTTTTTAGCCTTGTTATTCTTCTGCTTAAAATTTAATTCTTTGTGTATCAATTAATATTGACATGACACGATAAAAAAAGATTATTAAACGTCTGATTTAAAGTTTGAATTCAAAATCAAGATTTAATAAACTCACCCCCTAAACAGTAAAGATACCTTGCCACCGGATTTTTTTAGTCATGATAAACGAGTATAATTTATAAATACCGTATATGATTAAACAAAATTATATTAAAAGCATTTCTATAAATAATACCAAAACTTAAACGAGTTTATAAATAAATTGCGCGCATTACTTAAAATATTTTTAAAATGAGCAATTACTCATTATTATGGTTCGTTTTTATCATTCTAAACCCGTTTGGATAAAACGGGATTTTTTTTTTGGCTTTTTTGGTTTTAAAACTAGAGATTTAAAAACAAATTTGAAGCCGATTTTTTATTATCCAATTTCGAAAAAAATTCCCAATTGCAATTGCGGTTTTTTTTTTTTTACATTAAAAAAAATGTTTGAACGCGTTTTTATTTCTCTCGTTTTCCGCCTATTATCACGATTTGTCCAAACAATAAAATAGAAAACGTCTACGATTAGCATTTCCGCAAGAAGTGAAGCAAAATCCCGTTCACACACTGACATTTCCCAAAATTTATTGCTTTCAAATTGAGCGAAGGAGATTGAAAGAAACCCGGAAGTCTACTTTTGGAACGGCGTGGGATGTTTCGCCCATGCAATCACATTAATTCGCCGTCAAAATTATAATCCCCCCAATAAAAAAAACGGTTAATTAAATACGGTATACCAAGTTATTGAATACGGTGTACCGTATAAGTGGTTTGACCAAGAATAATTTAATAAAGTGACCGAAACAAAAATATTATTCATTTTCAAACTACGTATTAATTATTATAATCACAGTTATTTTCATGTCAGATCTACTCATACACTCCTACAGTAGTTATCAAAACAAATGTATTATTACTTTTTTTCTGATGAACGTATAAGGTAAAATTTCACAAACTTTATTTTCGATATTAAAAAACAAATAAAAAAAATTATTAAATTAATTTTTTATAACTTTTTTTTTTAAAGATTTTATTTTTTTTTTAATAATTTATTCAATTCATATTTATTAAAAAAAATCTCTTAACGTTTAATAACTGTAATATAATAGTTTTAACCTTCAATTATTTTTTATATCAAAAAATGTTTATTTAAAAAACTTTTATTAAAAAAACAAACTGAAATCAATTTAAAAAATGAAGTAAATACTTCACTACAGTAGATTGTTAATGGCAGCGAAAAATAAGCATACTGTATTAATATTCAAAAAAATTAATTAAAAAAAAAATAAACTTGCATTTTTAAGAATAAAGGCTGTTCATAAATTAACACCAGAAAAAGATCTCACAAAAATGAAACAAAAAAACATGTGAAAACTTATTCCAGAACGAAGTTCACAATTCGCTATTAAAATTGTTTTTTAGAGTGACAAACAATATTAAATTTTTCATCAAAAATTGCGTTCGCATCGTTAAATTAATATTAAAAAGAAAAATGCAAAAAAAAAAAATAAAAATAACTCTTAAAACTTTAAGAATTGAATAAAATGTGCCACGATTTATTGTTGGAACGCCATAACGTGACTTTGGTCAAATTTCAGAATTTTCCTTTCGGCGTGTGAAACGGTCGAGGGCATTGAACATCGAGGTAGAGTCTTAAAAAGAGAGAGAGAGAGAGTTTTCGGCAAATAATTCCTACTTGGTCTGATACGTGAACACTCAGGTAGATTCGCAATTATGTATGCAGTCAGTCGGCACCCAGACTGTTTTTGCGAGTCGTCACGTGAACGCATTGTGCGGCAAAGCATAAATCATAAGACCGGCAGACACACCGAAAAATCTCTTCAAAAAGAAAATAAAAAAAAATAAGGAGCGAGTTGGTAAATTGAAAACGGTGGGAACGCGCAACAGAAGTCTCTTGTTGTCCATTGGAATCGCCCATTGTTCCAACCAACCCTTTATCGAGACCAGAGTCAGTGATTGACCTCCTCAACCGGACTCAATCGGAATGTCATTCCAACAAGAAAAACAGTTATTACATAAATAAACACCGTGTCTTATCGTGCTTTAACGTTGCTTTTGTTGTGACTCAGACTAAATCCTTCGTTCTCCGTTAGTCATCCTTACTAAAAGCTTTTAACAATTTATTATTATTATTATTTTTTTTAAAAAAATTCGACGTTGAGTATGTCTATAATCTAGGCTTCGGTACTCAAAAGTCCGGTCTGCGATCTACTTGAGAACCACGTGAATTTTTCTCGGTGGAAAATGTATCAGAAAATGACGCAATTGCTTTAAGAAAATGCATTCAAATTTACAGTACAGAGTCTTTCAAAAAAGAATAAGTTAGTTTCATGTCGCAATATTTTATTAATTAAATGTTATACACAATTCCAATAAAAGTGCATGCTTAGAGCGAGGATTGTGTTTTTGCAGCCAAAAACATTCTAGAAACGTTGCTGTAGAGTTCAAGGCAAAATTTCTAATATTATTTATCTAACATCACAATTGCATGCACAGTACTGTTTAATGTAGCCATAACAAACGTAAACGACCACACCTACGCTCTCAACTATTACGTTGCTATAACGTTGAAACTTAATCTAATGAAGATGATGACATATCGTAACTTAATAAATACAGTATAAGCTCCGATTACGATTTTTAAGAAACACGTACAGTCGACATTAACTCCTAATTCTTTTTGATAGATACCAAACTGAACAAAATTAACCAGTTTTTTTCCCCCCTGTAATATACAGTACAGTAAAGTTATTCAATCCGAGTCACTCGATCCGATTTACGCACAAGGAAGCACGTGTATACGGTATGTATTAATTAAAAAACGGCGTCATTAATCTTCTATCTATAGTCTATAATAGTTATAATATGTTACAGGCAAAACCAAAAAATATAACCATTTCTGCCTAGACCAAACCGGTTGTACCGAAGCTCGTTTGTCAAAACTAGTTTGTCTTAGTCTGGGTGGAATTAATTCAAATTTGGTATGAATACCTACAGTATGTGCACTACCGTATGTACCCCCAACTTAGGGTTTCCGCATCTTGTTATTAAAACCTGCTCAGTGCAAGCAGAAAAATCCAGGATAATACAGGAGAATCGTTCTATTGCAGCACGGACTAGACGTGCGGAATCGCATCCGTAGCAAAGCGCGGGTGTTCGCAAGCTGGTTTGAGCAATTAAATCTTCATTTAAAGTTTTAGTTGCAACAAAAATAAGATTTACTAAAATAAATTAAACTTTCTTAAATAGGATTTTTGTAGAAGCCCTTTTCTAAAAAAAAGATCAAAACATTACCTTGTTCACAAAAGTTTCACTATAATTTCTATAAATAGATCTATTATTTTCATTTAAATTGCCCCTTTAATCCTATTTAAATCTCGTTCAATAAAAATATAGCAATTATGTACTGCCACACACAAAATCCAAAATAGATGTATACGTGTTATTTTATTAGAGAAAACATTCTGATTACCTGGTAACTCTCAACATTCTTAAAAATAAGAAAAATTTTCTTGGCTATAATGAATAGGAAGTGCTTCTTCCTCAGAAGTCATTGTCACAAATTGTGGCGGGAAATTTTAAGAGAAAGACGAACTTTTAAACCTTGTTTTCATGAGACGCAAGCTGTACTAAAAATATTACGAAAGAGCGGATGTAGAGTAATCCGATATCGAATTCATTTCTTTTTACCCATCTCGTATTTACAAGAACGAATAATAACAATAATAAATAATAGAAAACCATGATGTCAGCTGACGACGAAAAACAAAACTCAATTAACCACCGCAACTTAAACGTAAATAATCGCCATCATTTCGACAACAACACCAATGAAGAAAAAGACAATACAAAAACAACAAGAACAAAAAAAAAAAAAGCTACAGGAGGTCGTGGTTTACTCCCAATGGTATGTGTCACGTCACTCAACTTGTCCTCATAATAAAAAAAAATAAGAGCTACAGTAGCATCAAGTGTTCATTGTTTCGAGCACACTGTAGCGAGTAATCGACAAGTGGTTCCAAAAAAAAAAAAAAAGCTACTTAAAACAAAACTGCGGAGTCTATATACGATACTCATCTGGCGCACTTTTATATTGTAAAAATAAAACGAGGTCCCAAGAGATGAAAAGGAGGAGAGATAGCTATTTTTTAACTTTCTACTCGTCCAGCATCCCTCATCATCACGTCTGTGCCCATTGAAAAGGGAAGGGAAAAAAACCTGTCGCTTTTTAACTTCCTTTAAAATCGATAGAGGGATGTATCAGAAAGAGAAAGTGAGAGAAAAGGGCCTCTTTTAATAGATTTTGGTGAAGTCCCACTCGAGAATTAGGGCCGTTTAAAAAATATTTGCATCCGTCAAACCGCAAACACCATCTGCATCATAGTCGGTACTGCTCAAACATTATAAGTCAGTAGGGATTTTTGTATCACAAGGAAAAACTATTAGCAACTTTTTTTAGAATTCAATAATAGTACTAACTTAGATACAATAGTTTCGATTTTGAAAAAATCTATGGCGATCTGCAAGGATGTTAAATAGGCGTAAGCACATTAGGTTTTGATTATGGTTGTCAGTTGAGATTTATGTACAGTACAAGTTACAAACTAATGTATTCAGAAAAAATATAATCAACTAAATAATAATAAAAAAACAATAATTAATTAATTAGAACGAGAAATAACTACTGATATTTGGAGAATATTTTCCAGATAATCCAAAAAATTTTATAGATAAGGTAATTAATAATATTATTTAAGTTTTTAAATATTGTATTTCTTTTCTAAATATTTTCTTGAGTTTCCATTTTCTAAATATTTTCTTGAGTTTCCATTTTCTAAATTTTTTGTACAATACTGTATTGGTAAATCATTTCCGTTATTTTTTCGATACGTGTACTGCATTTTAATTTACTAGAAATTAATACAGTATTCTGATTTCAAAATTTTCTTAAACTGCCGGTAAATTAAATATCTACATTTTTTTCCAGATATTTTAATTACATTCAAATTCTAGATATTTCAGTTGATAATTTTCAAAGTACCTGGACACTATTTTCACAAACTTTATATTTTAGATACCATATTAATTTTGTAATAATTATCTAAAAAAAATTTCTAAAAGATTTTTGGCGAAATTTTATTCTTATAATTTTGAGAAGCCTTGTATTGAGTGAAATAATTAATTTTTAACTAAATAAAAAATATCAAAAAACCATTTCCTGACTTCGTATACCATTTGACAAAAAGAGCATGACAGGTTCCTAAATAGACATACGTATCCCTCTCCTCTTTGTCATGCGAGCTACCCTCTATATGCAAAATCCATCGACAGCATTTTAAAATGCAAATTATTCACGGCAAATGACATGTCCGGAAGAGCGAAAAGTGAGGTGAGTGAGAGAAAAAAAAAAAGAAAAAGTTGAATGACAAAAGATCTAAATAAATTGAAAATTAAAATTGAAACGCCAAGTAGTGTGAACTGAGCGAAGATAAATAAACAAGACAAGCGGAAAAATGCAAATTGGTTTTTAAAAAAAAAAATTAATGGAAATTTAAATTTTACAGTGATAGCAACAGCTAGTGAGAGACACCGTAAAAAATTTAAATCAATAACTATCAATCAAAAAATAAAAAAAATAAAAGTGGAAATTCGAAACTACTTCCGATTTAAAAACAAATTTAAAAAAAAATAAAAGTAGGAAATTGCGTCAAAAATGATAAGAAAAAAAATAAAAATGTATTTCCGCAATTTCTTCAGAATTAAATTTCCATTCCATTTGATTAGATGTTTTTGAAAATGCAAGCGAAAAACTACTTTTAAGATGGCGAAATAATGCTTAACTCGCTACTCATTTTTTTTTTTTCTTTATTTCCGATGGTTTTCTTTTTTTTTTTTTTACAAAAACCACAACAATAAAATTTCAACTTTTCTCTCCCAAATAATAAAACTAAACTTCAGCGTGGAAGAGATAACTCGTTTTTCTCCTACAACCGGTACGATACACGAAAATGTCGATATAATAGAAGTTGATGAGAGGAAGCTTCGTTTTATCAAATAAAAAAAATGTTTTAAAATGGTAGAAAATTACGTAAATAATCGATTCAAAAAGCACTTTGAATCATTTTTTATTGATTTATTAACAATAACGTAACTTAAATTTTGAGCTAATAAAACTGTGAATTTTGATTTTTAACAAATTGTTCACAGAAAATATCGCAAAAATAAAAATTGATTTTTATTCCCTCAGTTGAGGACTTCAAAAAACTTGAAAGTTATATGAAAGTTCGCTGTATCGACTTTTCTCTGTATTCCGCTGCATGTCTTTTAAAGCTATGTGAAAAGTCAAAAGACTCGCATAATAATCAATAACATTTTATCATAAAATCTTTACATAAAAATTCAAATATTTTAAAAACAAAGATAATAATATGCAGAATTCTAATTGCGTTCGTGGATTTTAATCCGGTTATTAACCGGTATCCGAATAACCGGCTCAATATTCTTTTTATTCGAATGTAAAGTTTTTATTTAAATGAAATAAATTTTCGAGTTTTTTTAAAAAAAAAACCAAAATTTATGTTATTTTAAGAATTTCCTTTATTTTAAAAGTTTTATATTGTTAACAAGCAATGCGCGAGAGTCACTGCATAAATTCAATAATAACGAGCGTTTTAACCAACAAAAATAACCCAAAAATTCCCGAAATTCATTATTATTATTTTTTTAACTGTCGCACATGAAATGAAATAAACAATACAGTCATTAATTAAAACGTTGGAATTTGCTGAGCTTTATAACGTAAACACGCATCGCATTTCACCTCACTTCCGGCTTACTCTTCATCTCAAAAGAATAAACAATGAAAAATAAAAATAAATAACAAAGACAATTCCATTTCTTTTTTAATTTCAGTAAAAAAAACAACATGCCTTACTACGAGTATTATTATTAATAATAAAACATGTCATCGCGTTCTATTACTTATCACCGCCGTATTAACTTTAAAAGTGCTAATGAGAGCATGATATGCTTAAATTATTTATTTTTTTTTAAAGAATAATACCAGTTTTTTTTTCTTATTCGTTAATTAATCTTTATTAATAACCCGGTAACACCTTTGTTATTAATGATGGTTAATGAGGTATTAAAATGAGTGAAAAGCGAGCGAAGGTGTGTTGACAGCTTTCATTTACGCGTATACATACACTGCGACCAGATAAAAAAACTCGCTCGTTACGTGTCAAAAATCATTTCAAAATTAATTAAGCTACCGGGTACACTCGAAATTAGTCTTATGTTTCGTTGCTATCAAATAGGAAAAATTTTGGCAAAAAAAAAATCACTTAAAAAAAAAAAAAAAGATTAAAGTTCAACAAATAAGATTTAGCAAGTAACTTTTCGAAACAGGATTAAAAATTAAAAGTGTGCGCTGCGCATGTGCAAGTTCAAAATACAAAAGTAAAAACCAACCGAAAATTAATCTGATTTGAGTCTTATTTGTAATCACTTTTTTAGTAGGAACAGCACAGAGATCTGCATAAAACCAAGTTTAAGTACTGACAGCAAGTCTTTCACCAATTTTTAAAACATTTTTGATTAGTGTTAATTGGATTATAATTCACCTTATAAAAATAACGCTATTTTATTTACATGTATTCGATAAAATTGTTGCAATTTTACATTTTTGTACCATCTGTTCACTCTTGCTAATAACTTAGGTTATACATGGTGTCCTTAAAAAAATGTTCTCCACTGAATTACCGATAGTATTAAATCCTTTTAATAATCTAAATTATTTAATGACACATGAATAAACTTTACTTTTAAAGATTTTTTTAATATTTAATAGTTAAAAATATCCTCTTAAAAAATATCAACACACGCGGCAAAACGCATCATACTCACTCACTATGCGCTGCATTGACTCCAACTTGATCGAATTTCAATACTAATTCAGTTGGGTAAGATTTTTTTACGGACACCATGTAGTAGCGGGCATGTTACAAGTAGCGAGATGATAAAGATAAAAACCAAAAAAAAAAAACTAGAAAATTTTAGTTTCAAAAACGCAAAAATATTATTTTTAAAAATATAAAAATATTATCTTTAAAAAGGAGAAAAATACATTCTTTAGAAACTCGAGAGTTTTCTCGAATGAACTAAACGATCCCCATTCACAAAATTAAGTACTAAAAATAATATTTGTTTTTTTAAAAAAAAAATTATCTTATAAGAAAGAAAAAAAAGTTAAAATATTTTTAAAAAGCCCCTTTTATTTTTTTGAATTTTCAGCTATTGTAAATAGTAATTTCTAAGCACATTCCTCGTTGTGAGACGACTCACTGGTAATTAGCTCCCATATAGCACAATAAAAGTTATTTTTCTCCCCCTCTCTCCTTCTCTTAGCCTCTTAGGATCTCGACGCGGGGTTTAATACTGCGAAAGTGGAGTCGGAATAAGTGAGTGATTTAGTGGTAGGCAAAGTGTGAAGACTTATTTGTGTTCGGGAAAAGCGAGACAAAATGTCTTCCAACGCTTAATTGCTTTAATTAGGTTTACTTTTGACGTCGGCGGTGACACTCACTCACTCTCCATTTGTTTATTTAGAGTTAAGCAACGAAAGATGTTTTCAGATGGAGCGGATGAGTGGAGATAGAAAGAAAAAGAAATACAAGAAACACATCAGTGAAAATATACAAGAAAAAAAAGAGTACAGTAGTTAGAGCTAATAAGCGGCAAAATTATTTAACTAAAAATACATTTGTAAAATGTTTACAAAGTCTGTTAAAATCGCGAATAATAAAATGTCGATACAACGAAGTTGAAATGAGTAGACAATAATTTTGTGCGCTGTATTCGATTTTTATTTTTCAAAATCTTTAAAAAAAATTATTTTATTTAAATTTCGTTTGACGTGCCAAATATTTTCTTTTTAAAAAGTAGACGATGTTAAAAAAAATTGTTTGGGTTTTAATTTATGTAAAAAAAATATTTACATAGAAATTACTATAAATTCTGGTGAAACTTTTGTTATATCAAAGTAAGTTATTAATTTTTTAATTAAAATTTTTTTTGTTTTATTTAAGTTCGTTATACTGAAACCTAAAAAAAAGTCGTTACATGTATTCTTAGCCGGAAACCTCAACAAAATTTCGTTATATCGACATTTAGCTTGGCAGTATTGTGGGCGCTGGTGCAGTGTTGCCCAAATATATTTTTTTATTATTACTGTATTTTCCATTTTGTCTTTCCAATTTTTTTTTCTCCTCTTTTTTTCTTTCTTTGCTTTTTGACTCGTGGAATTTGTGTAGACACACAAAAAAAAAGTCTCCGATAACAAAAATTATATAAATAAAAAAAAAAAGTTGAGAAAATAAAAGAAAAGAAACGAATAACAATACATAAAACGCACAGAAAAAGATTAAAGAAAAAAAATCTATGAAGAGCACAAATTTAGTTGAGTAAATAGGCTTTTAATTCCGAGAAAGAAAAGAAAGAAGTTATTCGGCCTACCCCGTACCCCTCACACCCCAACCCTATACACCCACACTCAGAGTACTTTAACAGCAGAAGAGAGAGAGAGAGAGATGAAAATGTGAGAAGTTTTGAGCCAATTAAAGAGTTGGCATTTTAATTTGCAGTCATTAGAAATCGTAAACGACATAAAATTAGGCCTGTTTCTTCCCATAGATTTTTGCCGCCAATTAACACTCTCTCGACCGTTCCCGTTTCCAGACTGTAACGATAGGAACATTCCTCTCTCACGCTGAAACGCTATCGTAAATTACATCGGCAAAAACAAAACAAAAAAAAAATACTGTTGTACAAAATGACATTGTTACGTAAAGTGCGTTACGCGTCTACGCACGAATTCCTTCTCTTCTTTCTTTCTCTTTAACTTTAATAATTACAGTATTTCGTTGCCACCGGATATTTTTAATCTAGATCTGCCATTCTTACTTTTTAATCTTCAAACGCAACGGAAAAATGTTTTATTAAACAAGGTTAAATTTCTTCCTACAAAAATACTGTAATTAGTAGAACGATTTTATAAAACAAGATCAAAACAATTATTAATCTCATTTTGATAGCCACAACATAGATTTCGTTGGCAGGCAATGCGATAACTATTGTGTAAAACTAAGGAAGTTGTGATTCACATTTCCTTCGCAGGTGGCTCAGGTGATAATTAACTAAAGATTTTGCTGATATTTGATAATTTAATTGCTTCCGACAAACAATTAAATAATTAGCAGCTAATAAAACCAATAATTTTCCTCCCCTAATCTTAAATGCAAAAGTCTCATTCACATAGTGAAAATGCTTTTTATTCTTAAAAATTAATAAACTGAGATTTAAATTCTGCTGATTCAAATTAATAATCTTATAAAAACATGACTACATTTTTCCTTTTTTGAACCAACCGCATTGAACTACGTTCTTTTTCAAGTGACGTTGAGTGACTAAAAAGAGGAAAGTACGAGTATTAAAAAAAAAAAAAACCGATTGGAATTCAAGTAAAAAACGTTAGAGGGAAAATGTAAACGAGTTGTAATAGAAATGCTGTGAGACTGCGCATTTTCAGTAGAAATATTCGTCTCACGGTCAACAGCGCGGCTACCTAATACCTAACTAGTCTTAAAATCAGCTAAGAGTAATGCAAGTTAAGGGTAAAAAAGTAACACACCGTTGCTACACAACCTTTGCATCATGGGACACCACTCAAGCTGCCGTACTGCATAACATTTTGAAAAATTACGTGATTAAATTTTACTATAAAAAATGGAAAAAGTTTGATTCAATTTTGATTTTAAAAAATCATTAAATTGAAAAAAAAATTGTGATAAAAAAATTACTGAATTTTACTAATAAAATTTGCCAAAAAAAAAAAAAATTAAATTTTGATTTAAAATTTTCAATATCCAACATGTAAAACGACGCTTTTATTTACGTGTGTGTGTATACGCTTTCGAGGTGAGCACGCGGTGTTCTGGGTTGAGAAACGCCGATGTTTACCATCAGCAGCTAAGTACATATCTTAAGCGCTGGTTAAACGAATGAAAGGTGAAGTTCATAGCGATCTACACCAATGCAGACGAATAAGCAATGATATTTTGAAAGCAACAAACAACAAAAAATGTCCCCTCCCACCCACTCACCTCACCCACCCTCCCTAACCTACCTGACTGAATGCACTCCCACCCCGTTAGCGTCGAAAATACAAAGGCTACCTGCATACAAACAACCTCATGAACAGGTTTTTCCACCTACTGTTTTTTTTTTTCCTCCAAAAAAAGAAGCACATTTCACCGTCTCGAAAAAATTCATACGAGTAGTGAAAATAATAATATTAAGTCTACCGCGCAACGCAACGCGCTTATTCATATTGGAACCTCAACCTATCCGTTTTCATATTAATATATTTTTTTTTAAATTAAAATTTGTCACTGCTCGTAAAATGAATAAATATATAGTTGCTGGCAGTACATACAGTACAGTAATTACAAATGTCTTATAAAAGCTCGCCAAATTCGCATTCTTTAAGACTTTAATCATCTTTACAAAAGAATATGAATACTGTAGGTAGGCCTACAAGTTGGTTGCCATCAGAATTTCTGATCTAATTTTGTATACTATATTCTAATCTTTGGAATTTATACCGCGGGTATGTGATTAAATCCACGTTGCGGCTACCAAATACTGTACTGATTATAAAAAATAGTAGAAGAATTTATTTTTTGAAGTTGCGTTAAAAAATGCCAAAGCCATTTTTAAAAGTATCTGAGGATCAGCGGATGCGCAAAATTTTCTAAAAACTCGTTCAAGTTTTATAAATCTTGTTCTAAAAAATCGTTTTATATTGTTTGAGAAAAATTTAAACCAAACTTCAATAAAAAAAATGTTTAAACAGAATTTCGGTCAAAGATTTCAAATATATTTTTTTTACTATAGGCTACTCGGAAGATTACTGTAAATAATTAGCAACCAAAATTTTGGAAACACAAAAATGTGACCAGTTTCCGGTACCAAACGAAATATCAGTTATTATAAACGACATAAACATTATTTAAAAAAAACCGAGGCTCTCTTAAAAATATAATTTCGTTATCCCTAACATCCGAAAAATGTAAAATAGAAAGAAAAGAGACAAGTAGATGTAATAGAATGTGAAGAATAAAAAAAATAGAAGGTGGAGGTGTATAAGTTGGGTGTAAAAAAAACAGTAATAAAGAGCAAAAAAAAAAAAATCTAGTTTGAGAAAGTTGAAAGAATGGGACACAAAAATGAGGTGAAAGAGAGAGAAAGATAATACACATTGTACGCAAATAGACTCACAAAAATGTAATCTAAAGGAGAAAGAGAGATTACCGCTCAATTCGACGCTTATTATCACAGTTACACACAAGTACTGTATATAAAAAAAAATAAAGGAATCGAAAACGAAGGAAAAAAGTACTTTACAGTACTATAGTAATTTGAGTAGGTGGATATTTTGGTTGAAGAATTATTGTAAACGCCTGCCTGACAACCTGCTCCAATGAATTACTTATTGTATTGATTAACAAAAACATCGCTATAATGATGTTCGCTATTCATTACGACCAAAGATTGTGGGAAAGAAAAACCCTCACTACACCTACAAAAAACATATTATAAAAATTAAATTAAAAATGCACATTTTTTTTTTTTTTGTAAAATAATTCGCTTTTTATTGTAAAAACATAATGCTATATATAAAAGTGCACTTAAGGGTTTTCGTCTAATCTCGAAACTGCTATTTTTATGTAATTTTGACGTCAATTTTTAGTTTAACTGAAAAAGCGTTTGCGAAATTTTCACGTGAAAATGTTCTTTTAGTTCTAGTTCTGCAATATATAGTTTTATTTTTATTAATCTATTTATCTTTTCCGCATACTGAGTAGTCATCTTAATCCGACTTATTAAAAAAAAATTCCAACCAAAAAGAACTATTTTAAATCCAGGAAGCCAACTTGATTAGAGAAAAGCTGAAATTCCGGTTCGGCTTTTAAGTCATTTATTTTATTACACTACACCACAAACTTCCCTACATGTACTGTATCATAGAAAAAATTCGTTGTACTGTATTAAAAAATTATCCCTTTACTAAGGAGCGGAATTTTCAGCCATAATTCAGTTTCATTACATCTTATTCACCGGTACTGTGCGTATTGGCTGATAAGATAAAATCAAGTTTCAAAGAATAATAAATTTACATCAGAAATTTCTGTATTTTTTTCTCCCTTTGTGGATGTGTATCTAAAACATTCTACTAATTTAAATGTAAAGGAGCTAATTTACATAAGCGAGTCCTAATTTAGTAAAGAATGCGCCACCGTTCTAATTTCGATGCCGTGAAAAGGAATGAAGTGATTTACGTGTGAAAATCAGCTGTTGCTCAGCTAAATTACGCTTTCTCTCAACAAAAAAAAAATACACTTTTGACTTTGTATTGGACGTGAAAATCTCGTGTTCCATTTACGTCCAACATGTCGATCTCATTGCGTGACTTTTGACGTCACTTCATCTCGAAACTATTCACCTTAGAATCAGTCTCTTACATAAACAAAAAAAAAACGAGTTACCGGTAAATCTTATCAACATCTAATCTTAAGCACAGTCTATCTACTAATTTAAACGGCTTTTTTCCCTCACTCTTTATCTCTTCATCGTTATTTACTTTGCATTAAATTATTTAGATCTTTATAAAATTCCATCAATCAGGTATATACTACATTTTAACAACTTCCTCTTTCAGCTTTTTCCCTAAAACTAAAAAAAATTAATGATAAAACTTATGCGATACAGTTGAGAAAAGTGTATTTTAACGCTTAACGGGTACGGCCTAGTTGAGTTAAATGTTGTTGCTACAAGTACAGTATATTATTTATTTAATAGAATAAAACTTGAGATCAGCAGTACATGTATTACCAACATTGGTTTTTCTTCGTCTTCAATTCAAAACTTCTAACAACAAAAAAAAAGTCATGAACAAGAATAAGATCGATCAACCTTATTAAAAATGTAAACAAAATAAATTTTAGAAAGAAAAAAACGCGAGAAAAAGTTGAATAGAATTGAACGCCTTCGCACATGTTGAATCAAAAATTGACTGTGACTCGAACGAGCTTTTTACGTTTGAATTAATTGTCTGCACCCAGATGTATCGATCCACACGACGGTCCATTGCTCACTCACAATGCCTTCCTCCTAAACTCTTTACGAGATGCTCATTCAACAGTTTACGTAGATTTGAACGCTTAACAGCCTTCTAATATACTTCGGAATCTAAAAGATTGCGAGACAATCAAACTTGTAGGGGCATCGGTTTCATTATCAATGAGAAAGGTCTGCAAGGGCCACTGAAGCCTAATGGAAGAGGGAGGAAGAGTTTGAATACCGAGTTCAAATCCCCTTCGACAAAAG
This sequence comes from Polydesmus complanatus, assembly GCA_034692225.1. Classification (NCBI taxonomy): domain Eukaryota; kingdom Metazoa; phylum Arthropoda; class Diplopoda; order Polydesmida; family Polydesmidae; genus Polydesmus; species Polydesmus complanatus. Next base: position 41,680 of record JAQGAZ010000501.1, on the reverse strand, counting down.
AGAATCAATATCACCCTCCGCCGTTCTATTCCTCATTACAACGAAAATCCCTCCATCTCAATTCCCAAATGCGGTAATTAATCTCGACCCTTAATTTCATTTCGAATCACGAAACCCCAGCTTCCATTATTAATTCATAGTCTCCTTCTACAAAATCTAAGGTGGTTTTATTTTACGGGGAAAATTCAAAGCTGTTGAGTTAACTGGCTATTCGAGCGTTGAATAGAAGTTCCTAAAACACTTGCGAGGTTCACTGTAGTTAGAAAATGACATTCTGTACAGAAACCTTTGAAAGGCGGAAATTAAAAGGGGCAGGCATTTTAGCTAAAAGCTAAAATTATGTTTTATAAACTTTATGATACGTTATAACAAAATTTAATCAATCTTGCTGTATCTCTTAAACGCTACAAGGAAACGTATTCTACAAATGCCATACGAGTAGGCGGAAAAAGTATTGTTTTATTGGCAATTTCTTGAAAATCGACTATTATTTTAAATTAGGTTGCGCAAGCGTCACCCACCAGACTAATACAGTGCACGGTATTTTATTGTTAAGGTAAAACAATAAAAAAAAATTATCATAAAAAAAATTGCAAATATCCATTTATAGACTTTTCCACGTTACAGAGGGTTTCCGCGTATTTCCCTTCTTCGGTTTAGCGTTTCAATGATTAATGACTTGGATTGACCTTGTTGACTACTCGGAGCAATCGCTCATTTTAACACATAAAACGATTGATAATAATAAAAAAAATAATTTAAAAATGTTATCGCGAGAAAATGACAGATGTGTAACAGTAGATGTGAAATGCGGAACTTTTTCTCCCCAAATCGAATTAACGGGGAATGAAAAAGAAAGAAGTTTGGGGAAGTGGTCGATCTTGACCTCGGTCAAAACGTTATTAATTCGCGCGCTAATTACTCTTTTCTAAGTTACGACCTTGTTTTAAGTCGTACAATTCTGGTTGACGAAAATAATTTAAATTAAAAATCTATTGTAACCTTCTCCATTATTTTTTTTATTTTTTATAAAGGAGTGTTTTTTTTTTTTTTGTCGTTCCACTCGGGTCTCACCTTGCTCGGTGTCCCACTCGCTCTTTTCACTCTAATGAGCTTATTATTACAGTTTCTGTGTTTCGTGGTCACCCAGGAATCTAGTTTTATATAATCTCTATTTCGCATTGATTTCGGCGTTGCTGAATTGTGCGCCTAAATCTGGGTTGTAAAAGATAAAGAACATAAAAACCAGGAGAATTTGAGTCTGCACAAGTCATTTATTAAAACTAGTTTACGTTTTGATCTTTCCCCGCTTCTTGTTGCAAATTAAATAAATCTTAAATCAAGATTAGCTTAAGGGTTTTAGTTTTATTCAATCTTCGTTTTAAACCACTTTTAATCTTGTTCTGAAGAAAATTTTAATCACGTTGCCGCAACCACAAACCTTTACTTCATAAAATAAATCATTTAATCTAGATTAAGAAATTCTTAAAACATGTGTTATTGCAACTTAAAAAAAAAAAATTAAAAAAAAAAACGGTTCTACGCATGCGCACACCCAATTTTAAAACTCGAAGTTCTTGTTTGAGTAAATTTGCTCTCGTTTAATTTTGCATTTAATAATATTAAAAAAATTATTTGTTTTGTTTATCTTCCAATTAATAATCATCTGTCGATTAAAAAACACTAAAAAGTTTATTAAACTTATTCAAATAAGCAACTAAACTAGTTTTTCTTTCTAATAAAATCATTTCACGTATTTCGTTTACTTATGACAGGATGACGGGGATAATCAGCTTATTTTTTTAGTGATTCCTTTAACTCTAATCCCGATCGTTTACATATTTTATGCTCTTTCTTAAAAGGGATCGATTTTCCAACCACTCATTCGCTCTCCTCGTAAAAATAGTAATGAGAACTGGAATGGAAATCGTGTTTTAACTTGCGTTGTTTTTTTTTTTAAGCCTATATCATCTGACAGAACGGTTTAAAAAAGCGGCATTTTTCGACGCGTAGTTGCAACTCTTTTCATTTCAATCAATTGGCACTCACCTGTAAAAAAGAACATAAAATGGGGCTTTCACCTGTCGAAAGAGACTTTTTCCACGACGAATCGCAAGAATTTCCGAATCGAAACACAAACGTTTGGCCGGATGTGAGTCAAACGTTAAAAAAAAAAAAGTTATTTTCTTTTTTAGAATAACAAAAAGTTGACGTGACGCTCAATCGCGTGTGCTGACGTCACGCATCATTTATAAATAAAAGAAGCGAGAAACATTCGAGGAATGTTACTACTGCGTTTAGAAATGAAAAAAAAAAAAGAAATCTTCATTTTTAAGCAAATTTATTGCCAATTTTATACTCCGAGTAGTTGCAAAGATAAAACAAAAATAGAAAAAAAGTTCAATTACATTGATTTTTTTTTAAAAATCAACTACCATTTTTAAATTAAAAGTTGGCATTCGAAATACATGTACGGTACATGCAAATTATTGTCGTTTGGCAAACAAGGAGTAAATAACTGTGCTTCTCAACCAGAGGAACGCGAGATATGAAACTATTTCACTGAGGTGAGGTGAAGTAAAAATATTTTGAGAAACGCTAGTGTAATGTCACGCAATAGACCATACACTGTATTGTAATTTTTTTTTTTTTTAAAAGTAAATAAATGCCATAAATACGTTGAAATTAAAGCGAATAAAAAAATATTATTCTGTCAAAAATCTACTGCCGTCATGTATGAGTAAATCCTCAACAAGAATTTTTTTTCTCGTTTCCGATTCGAGTGCATTTACATTGCAAATAAAAATAGAAAAAAAAAAAACAATTTAAAAACCGTAAAAAAAAAAATTTCTTATTTAAAAATGTTGATTCTTAAAAGGTTAAGTAATATAATAATAATTTTAAAAAACCGGTGGCGTTGACCTTTAAAAGATATGAAATCAAAAATCATAGATGGTTAATTGTGCGAATGATCGTTCAATCATTCAAAAGCATCTTTTTCATGATAATATTTTTTAAAAATATAACCCATCAAATTAAGTATTTTTTTTTTATCTTATTTGAGTGCAAAAAAAAAAACATTCCCGCGCTCTTCAACCAAGCACAACTTCGCATTTCCGGTTCTGTTTTAAAGCACAAATCACTTTCTTAAACCTCGAACGATTTACGAAGCAGTTACGAGGAAGTGGTAAAAACGGTAGCAACTAACCCATGACGAACTTAAATCGCGATTAAAGATGATCTTTCACTTTTTAGACAAATTTCGATACAACGAACTTTAATATATTCTAAAATATTATTGTACCACTCAAAAATACAATACCTTATGGGGGAAAAAAAAAACTGTTTAATGACAATTCCATTTAATAATGCTTAAAAGTAATTAAATGAAAACCAGTAAATATTCAAACTTCGTTGTAATCTCATTACCCGTATCAAAATAATGATCCAAATATTTGGATATGGAAAATGTCGATATAACGAAGTTTAAATGGCAGGAAATCTCATTCTTTACATCAATATAAACGCGGTGCTTATAAAAAAAAAATGGTGACCCTGAATTGAGAAAGCAGACACACACGTGGAAAGCCATCTTGTTCTCCAGGGAAAGTGACGACCAGTTTAAGAAAAGAAGAAGTTCAAAGGTGAATAAGAAGCTGAAAGATGCGAATGAGATATAAGTGAGTACATGTAGCTTGGTCCATCCGCGACAGCTGCTGTTCCTATGTATTAGGATACCACCTCAGACCTCTAACCAACATGTGATCCCCGATGACCTCTTGTAATGTTCTAATGCGGGGGTGTCGCTAAGTGGTGGGGTCGCGACTACGTGGTTAACCCCATAACAAGACACATAAAGGGACACGCTCTTTTAAACCCACACATGGCCCTTTCCATCAAAACAGAATGTGCCCCTTATAATATTGAAAAAAAGAGAGCGCTGATAATAGCAACACATGTACTCTTGCTCAAACTCTCCCCTCTCTATCACTCCCACTATGGCGCATGAAAATGCCGCTGAACGATCGGATTAAAAATAATCTTTTCATCTTGCGTTTCATAACGAAATAAGAACTGTTGAAAATCATGTTTCGGATGACTTTCAAACATAGCAACAAATGCATGGGCGATCGAAAAGTTTAAATCACAAAGGGTATTATGCTAATTAGAAAGCCACTTGACAATATTGAAACGTTTAATACACCGAACTGTACATAAATTAAAAATTTCTGCATGCCGGTAACTTAAAAAATGCAAAAAAATTGACTTCTTTTTAAAACAATACAAGGAAATATTCAGAAATAATAATTATTATTATGAACTGAAAAAAAAAATTTAAAGCTTTCTTTTTTAGCATTATTTTTAAATTAAATTTAAATACCTTATACTGAACTCGTAGAATTTCAAGAAATATAATTTGAATTTTTTACGCATTTTTACGAAATTTTGAATGCATTATTGAACCCCCATTAGAAAAAGTCATCGTTAACTCTGTTAACATGTGTAAAAAGCTAGGGCCAGCATAAAAACCAAATAATCAAACAGGGAAAAACTGTACAGTATTTGAATTTGTAGAATGCTACCAACACGCTAAGACATCCCATTGGGTTGGTGGCTTTCTATTTATTATTCATTTATTAAAAACTTTGAAGAGCACAATATCTCAATTTTTAATAAATGTAAGTTGAAGGCTTTGAGCCGTCCTCTACCCAATTATTTATTTATTTTGAGATTTCCCATTGAATTAAGAATAAAAATGTACATATGCACCGAGTATAGTCAACGATGGTGTTAGTACTTCGAATAAATACGAAAAAACAATATTGGACTAAAGATATTAGTATGGCGGCCGAAAAATTTGTTTGTTTACAAAGAAAACAGGAATATACAAGTGTACATATACTTCTCCGTCGGTTAGAATCCGACGTAGGTAGTGATTCAACTATTAACCCTTTTTATTTACAGTATTTATCACCCCGTCACGTCGTTTCCTTTTGGCATAAAAATTTTTTTACCACATGATAGATTTTTTTTCTCTTAAAAAGATCAAAAGATTAAATTTAAGAAAATTTTTTTTAGTCATAAATCGTGTTTTTATGAGCTACTTCATCGATACGTCACTTATGAAAAAAATAATAATAATAATTTTTCACTACATGCATTAAAAAAATAATTTCCATTTCTGAACTCGAATAGCAATAGCGTATTTTCTTTAATAAAGATCTAACAAAAAAAAATAATAATTTCATTTTTAAAATATTATAATATTATTTTTCCGTCATTTTGGCGACATATTCTCAAGTTGTTTCTATTCTCTTTCATTCGGTGATTTACGCGCCACTCTCATTGGAAATGTCCGCTAGATGGCTTAGATCAGCAGGAGGGCTGACAGATGGGACTCTTTGGCGGTCCCTTTACTTACGAGCGTAATATAACTCGCCAAAAAAAGAAAAAAACCACTTTATGTTGCCTACTATAATACAGTATCATGAAAATAAAAATACGCGCCATTTTGAAGCCACGTTCGTCACAGGTGTCGTTCTCTAACGGCGGAATAATTTCGGCGTTCAGTTTTTCTGTCATTCTTCACAATAATAATAATATAAAAAAAAATGAAACATTCTTTTGATACTCGCCAGTTTTCATTATTTTAAATAAGAAAAGAAATTCTTAAAGCGAAGAAATTCCGATGAAAACGAAAGTTTCCTCCTCCCAAAAATCACTTCATTTTGATTCGACTTTTACCTTTTATCGTGAACGACAGAGAGAACACCTCACTCGGAGCCACTCCCTTGTAAAAATGTATAAAGAACAGCCGAAAAACCGGGAGAAAAAGAAAGAAAAAAAAAACTGGTTAACTTATTCGCCGCCATCTTCCAAACGTATATGAATCGATTACACGCTCCAATCAACAAATACACAAGCGGAAGTATAACAATTAGGTCAACGCCCCTAGTCTTAAAAATCGTGATATCGCATCGTTTAAGATGACCAATAAATCATATTCACGTAGGCTACTAATATTATACAGTAGAATGTCGATAATTGAAATTTTAAGGTGAGATCAATATTCTTCGGGCTTTCTTTCGATTTGGCAAGGTTAAAACAAAATATAACTCGCTTTATAGAGGTTTCGATTCGGCAAAAAAATGACATGTATCCTCCTAGGGCCAATGAAGACTCAGCAAGTGTTCAAAAACCGGAAATAATGTTTCAATTCCATTTTAAAGAACTAATTTTTTAAATTTTCGATTTGTAGAGGTTCGGTCGTCAAAACTTCGATTTATGACAGTTCTACTACGTAAGTAACATAGAGAAATTACTTTTTAAAAAAAATCACCAAACGCTTTCGCAAACGTCTACAAATTGATGCTAATGAAAAAAGACATCATTTATTCGGCTACATAAACAGCCCACAGGTGGCGCACTTAAAGTGTGGGGTAAGGGTCATCTAAGTTGGGTGGGTTTATGCTTGTTCAACAGGTGTTTATTAGTCTATACTACATGAAGTATTCGGAAACTACCTTAAACATTACTGGTGATTTTCCCATTAGAAATTTTCGTTAAGATTTTAAGTGGAACTTATCTGGACACTTCAAATTTTACATAAACAAATTGCTATAAGTGAGCTAAAATTCTAGATTAAATTTTGTTTTTTCACTTTTTCAAGAGTCAATTAAAATTTGAAGACAAATTTCTTAAGTAGCCTACGGTGTAACTGTTATCATCGTCTGAAGATTTTGAAAAATCTACTGCCAAAAAAGTATTTTTAGGGATTTTCATTTTCAAATATAAATTATTGATTAAATCTACTCAAGTTTTATAATTTATTTCCTTTTGTACTTACTTTCGATGTTAAAAAAAAAAATTCAATTTAAAATTAGATACAGTATCGGTATTGCTCTTGCTGCAAAGCCGGGAGGCGCGGCACACTGTTATTTATTTTGGAACTTTTGGGTAACGGTAGATGCACTTAAAAAACTGATGCTTTTTGCTCCTTTATCACTTTTAGGGCAAACTTTTACTACTTTGAGCATAATTTTGTTCATTTTTAAGCAAAGTTTTATCACTTTTAAAGCAGATTATGACAAATTTTTATCAGTCTTGCGAACTGAGTATTTTTGAATAAACCGCACTTTATTATTATTATTCTTCGTCAAAATAGCAGTTTTTAGCATAATTTTATTATTTTAAAGCAAATTCTTATCAATTCTTCGAGCAAAATTTCAACAATTTTTTTTCAGACAGATGTTATCTCTTTTTTAAGCAAATTCTATCAAAATTTTATTCAAAATCTACTTTAATAACTATTCAATTTGCATTCGTAAATCTACCGCTCACGTGATTGTTATAATTTACTTAGTGTACCGCGAAATTCAAAAAAAAAAAAAAATACTTTTGAGAAGCGCAACAGCTAATTTATCTTTTGCATAATAATTATATTCTATCGACAGATTTAAAAAAAAAAAAAATTCTTCGAACGCAGTAAATCGATTTTAACGAGTGAAAAACTTTCACGTTTCTAATTTATCGCATTAACATCGCCCAGGAAAAAAAAATAACAATGTTAAACGAATCGTGCTGGTCAAACGCGAATTACGCCTCTTTCATTAAATAACTTCAACCCTCTCTCTCTCTTTCTCCCAATAATTTCTCTCATAACAATATTTTTGACACCCTCGAACGCTGCTTTCATTTCCCTTAATATTTACCGAGTGAAATTGTCGAATCAGTTAAGATAGGAGTGTCAAAATAAAGCCCATAAAAATCAAGATGCTTTAAATTACTTATAAAATAATGAAAGATGAAAGAGTAAGAGATAGATAGAGAGATAGGTATGTATAAGAGAGAGAGATAGATGAAACACCTGTGTTTGTTGATGGAAGTTTTGAAGGGAGAGAGGAAAAAAAATGTCATTGATTTCATTTGCACGAGTTGAAAACAAAACTAATTGCACTCGCCGTGGAGAGATTGTTTTAATGGGAGGGAAAAGTGCCCCCGCCCTCTCCCATCTTCTCCCCCCTCTACCATCACCACCCGAGATGTGTAAGGGGGGAATTCGATAGAAATGGCTGATTCGTGGGGATGCCTCAGGCAGAACCACTTGCCTATATAACTTAAAACGTATACGGAGGTTGATACTAATTAGCAGAAATCAACTCTCTTCTCGTTTCAATCTTCATCCCACCCGCTCGGCCCCTCCCCTTCCCTCCACACCCATACACCTTTCTTTCAAAAAATTTAAGGTTTTTTTTATATAAAAAAAAAATAATAATAAAACGACGTCGACAAAAGCTTAGAAAAATGTTAGGAAAAAAAAAAAAATGGCCCGCGGATACAATTGGAACATGCTATGCTATCGTTCTCAAATTATTCGGAGAACTGAATACCTGTTGCAATTAAACATCCCGACTTGCGTTTTTTTGAGGCATTTTTTTCTTCTTTTTTTTTTTATTGAAATTCTTATTTCACTGACAAAATAAATCACTAAAAGTGGCGATTCACACGCTAAATTACTAAATTTAATATTTTTTTTTTTATGTACCGTACGAGTAAAAGAAAAAAAATTCTTTGATGGCGATTTTTCTATGAGACACTTTTATCCCTTCATCGCAATTAAAATACAGTGTATTGTACTAAACATATTTTAATGCAATGCATAGATTTTTATTACCTATATGTATAACATAAATTTAATTACCGTACTAAACGAATGCGCGGCTTATAGCGTTTAGCAGATAACGTAAGATTAATGAGTCCCTCTTATAGTGTTTAGCAAATACGATAATGATAATAAAACTCATTAAATAAATTGCATTTACATTGAAGAACATAGTCAGACTTCGTTTTAAGTGTAACCAACATAAACTACAATAATAATTATGCAAATAAATATACTTTTAAAATACTGTGCATTAAATTTACATCACTTTTTAATGCTACTACACCGTAATTCAATTATTCCATTGTCACGATTTGACTTGGTTAATTACGATTCTGCTTAATATTTTAAATCGCACCTCGTATTCGCAAATCAAAATGTTATTAACAATGTCATTTTGACATTTATGCAAATGCTGTATTAGCGTTTCATTTAACTCCTCGTGTTACGCTAATCTCAATGTGTAATACCAGACGATTAAATAATCGTATGTTTCGGCCACCAAAATGGGCTCAAAAATTAAATAAATAAATTTTAATACATCTTGTTTGAGAAATTTTAACCTCTTTCGTTGCCACCAAAATGCTAAATTAAAATGTTGTCGTCTAATCTAGATAAAAAAAAATCAAATGGCACTACGATACAATGCTACCTATTTATATAAATAGAAATACTGTAGGTAGCCTACACGCTAAAAGTTTGTAAATAAAATGTAAGATATCTATTGCGATAAAAATAACAAATTCAAAATTTTTTTTACCGCAAAAAAAAATTAAAGTCTCGATTTACCGACATGTCATGATTCAAAAGATTTTGACGTCAATAAAAATGGTTTTACCAAACGAGATTAGAATTTCCACAAACAATAAATTACTGCACAGTTTTTAAACCATTTATTTGTAACAAAATTGAGTACCAATATTTAAAAAGTTATACGCAAGCGCAGAAGCACAAAAAAAAAACTGGTTAAAAGATGAGAGGAGCCTGATAGAATGGCAATAAACAAACTTTGACGAAAGAGAGAAACTAACAAAACGGTAAGTCTATACTTTTAATATTATCCGATGAGAGAGATTGAAGAGAGGTAAAAACGAAATTGAATCGGGCTATAATCATCAGGTGGTCCATCCTGATTTCATCAACACCAACCAACTAAATATCACAGTCATTCCCCTTAATTTCAACGTCGTCTTAAACACACTCGCATTGATCACCATCCCCCCTCTTAACCTAACCTTCACCCTCTCATTTTTTTCAAAAACCGAGTGTAAAAATACAATTGCTGAAAAATGTCGGTAGCCACCTTAACTTTTCGAATAACCCTCCCCGCACATTTTCCCACATTTTGTTTTTGATGGCAAATCACTCGCCAAAATAAAAAAAAACTCAACTCGCGTAAGAAAAAAAGATGTTGGATAAAGATAAGTGACGACGGGAGACGGTCGTAAATTCCTCGAATTCCCCCCTTAAAAAAAACTAATGAATAAAAAATGATATTGAAGAAAAATATGAAATGACCCTCCTTCTTCCACTCTCTTTTCACCTAAGAATAATCCCTCTTCTCTCTCACTCACTCACATACAGCTAATAGTGCCGTAAAAAGAAAGAGAAAAAATATATTTTTGGTCATAAAATGTTTACAAGAAAAAGTGGAAGGAAGAGGGGGGAGGGGGGAGCGAAAAAGAAATCCTATCTTAAAAAAAAAAAATTGCAATTCCCGAAAAACCTGAATTCGGTCATTAAAAAGGGTAAAAGATAAATTAATTGGAACACACTGGGCCATCACTTTTATTAGAAAAGTGACACAAACATTTTTTTTATCATTATTAATATTAAATTTATTTATTAATGTTTTACGACCGTCAATAAATAATTGCGTTAAATAATAGTAAACATGAAAGCCAATAAATTAAATTTTCCCAACTTCTCGCGAGCCCCAAATCACATTTTTTGCGTCTCAAACAACACGCTACACTTTTCGAGTCTTAAACTATGTTTCCTTATATTAAACCACATTATGGGAGACCCAAAACAAATGATTCGAGTATTATAGTACATATTTTTTTGAGTTTTAAACCACGTTGTTCAAGTCATAAAATTAATTTTTTGTGTCGTAAACCACTTTTGCAAAACTTTAAAGCATGTTTTGCGAGCCCCAAATTACGCTTCTTAAGACTTAAACCACGTTTTATTATCTTAAACCACATTTTGATAAACCCAACCTACGCTTTTTAAGTCTTAAAATTCATACTTTCGAAAAGTTAATTTAATTAAAATTGAAAATTGATAACCTACCGTCCATCTAAAAGTGAAAGGTAGAACTAGCCTCGCATTAGCTTTGTCCGGGTCACTAAATGAAAAAGAATTAGCCCCCAGCACGGCACTGGAAGTATTTCCGAATGAACAGGATCCGGAAGGCGTAACGTGCGATTGATATTCCTTCAAACACACGCGAAAAAACGTACTACATTGGTTCGGGCACCTGACGGTCCTGGACTCCCCGTCCTTCGCGGCCCCAACGTTTAAAGGCCTTCTACCACCTTCAGCTTCCCCACCGTCACCAGAGCCGCAACATTTGCCGTCAATAAGTTCCCCTCGATTATTCTGAAATCCTAACACCTGTAACTCGAAATAACCCGAACTTTCCACCGTCCTCGCCAGCATAAAAATCCACAAGACGCAGATAAACAATCGGTGTTGTTGACCGAGATTGGCACGACGACGACCGTGAAAAATCCGGGGACGGTCGCCGGTTGAGCCGCCGCATTTTCTTTCCGTGGTTTTCTTCATCTTTAATCACCAACTCACCCATTCCACAAAACACCGATTTGGCTACAATGATGGACGAATAATTGAACCAAAACCAACTCTCTTAAAGCCATCACAGAAACCCAAAAAACTTTTTCTTAATTGAAAAAAAAAAACCAATCAACTTTAATTTTTTTGTTTTGTTTTCTTTCTCAATATTTTAAGCACAAAAAAAAAAAAATAGCCAAAGCCTTTTTTTTTTTCTTTACATTTCCCAAAAAATATGATAATCCATTTTTTTTTTCTCACTGTGTAATCGTAATGTGCTGTGGCTATTGACTTGTTCTGATGCACTCTCACCCGATCCACTCACTTCTTGGACTAAGCACTCACTCACTCAGCTCAGGTACAGACACGCTCAACTGGAGTCATTCGGGGTGAGCAGAGGTCGGCTACTGAGCTGAATTTTTTCTCCCCCCCCTTCTTCTCTTCTCAAGCTCTTTAATCATTGGTAGCTGAGTTAAAAAGCAACGACTACTCTTTACGGTACAACTCAAGGCGAGTAGCCACGCACAAGCAGAGCAGAAAAAAAAAATATGCGACTAGCTTTGAGCGAAAGAGCAGGTACTGAGCACAATTGGAGCAATAACAAATTGAGCTCACTCACTCATTCCCCCTCTCTTACTATGCGCTTATCTTTTGACTATTAAAACATCTTATTATATCAATGTTACTCGTGTTTATTTTTAAATATTCAATTACGGAGTTATAATATTTCATTTCATTCTAGTTATGACGTCACGTTAAGAAAAAAAAAATATATCAATTTCAAGTGCAATTTTTATTGGGAGAAAAATAGCACCAGTAGAATTATTGTTAATAACGAAAAATCACTAAGTTCTAGTAAAGTGTAAACAACTTTTTTTTATAACCATTAAAAAAAAAAAAATTGATATCTAAACTTGTTATAATAAAATGATATTAAAATTCTGGAGATATAAAACAAAATTAATGGATATTTTGACATAAAACTTCTTAAATTTGGGTTAAGTCATTAGTGAAAAAAAAATTGTTTAAATGGCCATGAAAAACACTTTTTTTAAAATACAAGCAATTAAAAAATTAAATAAATAAAAATGTTGTTAATTAAGAATCAACGGTAGCTATTAGAAATAATAATTACTGCACTATCCAGCCTAAGATCAAGTATAATGGTCACATTATTCAACTTACATCATTGATCTGGTTTAAATTGAAATGAGAATTTTAAAAGAATTTTAAATTGGTGATTTTGGACTAATAATAATGGACTATAATAATGCCATAAGATCACGTAAGGTGTGCAAATTTTAATAATTCGTTGCTCACTGTAATTTAAATTAGGCCTCTAAAATGGGTTTCACAAAACAAAATTTATAGCTAAAATAACTTTTTGTCGCAAACTCAAATCTTAAAATCCGGTAATTATTTAAAAAAAATATATATTATTGGGAAAGCTCTATTACTGACATCCATAACATACTGTAGATTACTTTCGCCGATTACTACAAACAACGAAATTTAATAAAACTTAAAATTCTAGTGGCGACTAAAATAATTATTTTTGCAGTTTCCATAATACAAAAATAATGTAATCCGATCTTAAAAGTTGGGCATGCGCGTCACTTAAGGCTAATTGATCCAATAGAATGTACCGTATTTTAATAATTACGAAAACGTGATACAACTCCCGTATTAAACCAATAAAATGCTAATTGAGTGCGTATAAATTTTGCATCAATCGCACCGATAATTTTGAAAATATGTTGCCTTTAATCCCGACACTAATAACATTTCAATGCCGAACAATTGAGAGCGATCGATCCCAAGGCTGAGTGAGTGATCGGCTTTGACAATATTTTATTACCCGCACTCATTTTCACAACGGAGATAAGAACGTGAACTTGGAATAAAATTATAATAATATTGATGTGAAATTATAATTACATGTAGTGTCATATAACAAACGAGTTGAGTATCGGGGTCAACCGACTGACGTCATTTTAGCGTTTGGTGACAGCGTCGCTAAACACGATTAACGATTAAATCGATACAAATAAATTTTAAATTTTTTTTTTGTTTTTTAAAGTTTTTGCCCCAAAAAAAGAACTTCTTTATTTCTAAACTGGTTCAACTACAACGATTACAATGCAATTGTCCTATTTGATTAATGTGTATGCATTTCATCGTTGCAAAATTAGTGCAATTGCAAACAACAAACCTTTTTCCCTGCCTATTCTAACTATTTTTATTACGACTAATGGAAAATGGGGTTTATCTAATTTATGCATTTTTAAAACACTAACAGAAAACAAACATCTAATTAATTTTAACTTTCATGGTTTACGGTATGTAAATATTTATTTCACCACTAATTATTAATTATTTTTGTCATCGTATAGTTTAAATATATTGTACTGCAATAATTATTATAATATCAGTTTAAATATGTGTCTCTATATATTTTTACGGTATCGTGTTAAACAGAATCTAATTTTTAAATTACCCATTAAAAAAAACTTGATTATTTTTCTAATGGAAAAATAAAATTATTTATTGATATCATCCTTTCGCAATAAAAAAAACGGATTTCATGCAATTAAATAAAATAAAAAAAATAAATAACATCCCTTTATAAAATATTATATAAAGAAAAACAACAACAAGATTACGAGGCGTGTCTAACCTTTCAAGTTTTTTTGCGAGATTTTTCACATTTTGTGTAAATAAAAATCAAAAAGAAAATGTGGACCGTGTAAAATAAAACTGGTTTATATTGTTAAACCCATTTCAGGGAAATCAAGTACCGTGTAAATCAAAATTTTATCTTTATATTGGTTTCGGTGTGATTTAATTTTTTTTTTATTTTATTTTTTTAACACGTTTTTTTCACAATTTCAAATTCCCCTTTTGAAAACGTCCTTTAAAATAATTTCCCGATAAACATGCATTTTTTTGTTGGTAATCTGTATCTCCAAATTCAACACGAATTATTAATTTTAATATTATTTTTTTTTTATTCAAAATTTTCCAATTATTGAGATTGATGAAATATGTGCATGTTCACCTTCCACGTGATCGTAAATAATCGTGGAGAAAAAAAAATAAAAAACTCTCGCTACAATAAATAATCAGCTTAACTAATTAAAACCAGAAAGTAGATTACAAAAAAAATAATAATAATAATAAAAAAATAGTTTAGTAATTAGGATCAAAATTACATCAAAGTAGGCTTAATAAACGACGTCTCACAAAAATTAAAGTAAATAAAAAGAACTAATGAAGTAAACATAAATTATCCGCCATTTTTAGAGCAACACGTAAACAATTTTTTGATCACCTTCTCATCTATTGTGGTGTTTAACAACCTTTTTTGCTTCACGGAACGAACCAATCATATTGTTATATTTATGTGGCACACCGCTAGTGCAAACTGAAAAACCATTACGAACTAACTAAATTTGTTTTTTTTTTTTTAAAAAAAAAAAATACCGGTAATCAAAATTTTATGGAATAAAAAATACAATAAAAAATTAAAAATTTAATTGAGTTTAAGAATATTTATAATTTTGCTTTCAAAAAATAAAACCTTAAATTTATATATTTAATCATGAACTCAAATCAGGATAAAATGGCGTATAACTAAATCTTTGCGCCTGACGCGGACCCTTGGTTGAGCAGCACCGATTCTACTGTTCAGGAGAAACCAGTAGCCATCAAACAAAACGTTAATAACACCAACCCCAAATAATATACCTCACCCAAAAAAAATTATTTTTTATAAAAAAAAAAAAAAAACGAGTTTAAGTAGTTAAATTAAAGTTCCTCAAACTTCGCTGTCGTGCATTTTGTTATAGATATAAACACTAAGGGGAATACGTCAACCAATTATTAACATCATAAATAACAATTAAAATATAGAGCTTTGTCTTGATACATCAATTTTAGCTCCACCTCTTTTTTTTTTCTTCGTTCTTTTGGCGTGCACTTATTTCTTCTTTTTCATTTAAAAAGAAGAAAAAAACAAGAAAGATTTCGTCCCAAAAAAAAAATTAAAAAATATGAAACATTTCTGTTGAACAATTTAAAATAAAGCATGCACATGTACAGTGGTTGTCTAAAAAGTAATTTCTCGGTACAACGAAATTCTTAATACATGTCCATGTACTGTACTGTGCAAACTCATTGCAAATTGCAAAATTCACGTTACAACGAAATTTATCATTTAGAACGAAAATGCCAAGTTAACAGTAGTCTGTTATTAACATCACTGCTAAAAACCAAACCGAATTTTAAATTACCAATTAATTTTTGCCTATAAAATTTTTTTTAAAAAAAAATTAATCTAATCAAAATTAAAAATTAATTTGAGCAATTAATTATAGCAAAACCTCAACATTACTGCATTATTATTTTTTTTTTACATATTAATAAACCAGTTTCAAGTTTTAATGAGCGAAATTTAAATAAGTAAACCTGCTCAAATTTAAAATGAAAAAATTACTTTTATAAAAAAAAAACTAGATAAACTTTTATCACTTTGAAAAAATAGAAGGCGTTACTGAACGTAATACAGTACATGTACTGTATAAAAGACCGTAACATAAAAATGCCCAATCGTAAAATCAGAGTTTCACAGTAGGTTTAATCTTTACGTTAAAAAAAAAAAAAAGCGTGTGCGATGTGGGGAGAAAAAAATAATAAAAATCAGTTTCATTTAATCCGATATCATTTAGGCTCAGGTAGCCTAATTGCCCGAAGGAAGCTTTTAAAAGGTGAGTGAGCAAGTGACTCTCTCATACGCCCTCTCGCATTTCAATCTCTTTTTTTTTTTATTCTTTTCCCCCCCTTCTTCCCCTTTTAACTGATCTACCGTATACGTCAGGGTTTACCTGTGCTCAGATGACCCATAATGATGAGAATGCGAGCGGAGTCCGCGCAGAGGGTGAAGGTCGACGCTTCTCCCTCGACGCGTCTTCACTTGGCGCCCCGCAGAACCCCTTAAAAAAATACCCCGCTTCTACAATTCAATCAGAGTTACACAAGCATGGGCACGCGATCCTCGTGCATTTTCTTGGTGAACCGCGATATTAGAATTTCATTAGTAAGCAAATAAGAGTTAAAAATATTCAACTTAGATCAATAGTATGCAACTATTGCATTAAGAAATTTGCATTAAGAAGTTTTATTCATATAGGATAGGCTACTATAATTTGCTGGACAAATTTGCTAAATTGGCTAAATATCTTTAAAATTAACTCAATTTAATTAAAATGACATCAATTCCTATAGAATATACCGGTAATAAAATTCAATAAAACTGAATAAATTTTTTAAAATTCGATAAAATTCAATGAAATTCGATAAAATTCAATGAAATTCGATAAAGCTGAATAGGTTTCAAAACTGTTGGATTACCGGTAGACTACATCTTCTTAAAATTACATAAATGTCATTGAAATAAATTATAGCTTACTCGTATTTCACTGAAATTAAATAAATCCCATTAAATTTAAATTACTCGTAAATTCAACGTGAAGCAGAAGAACACAATACTGTAGTGACTACAAAATGTCGACGATGAGACTTTTGTTCACTAGTTTGCCGTATATTTTTAAAAAAAGGAGTTAGAGAAATGCCGTTCCAAATGAGAGATAAACAAAAAAAATAAGTCTGAAGATGGAAGCCAGTCGGAAGTCTGTCTATGGGTGGCAATCAACTCCCCTCCCTTTAACCCCTCATTAAATGCGCGTACCTGTATTCACGCTGAGGAAGGATGGTCTTCCATACATCGATCTATTTAAATCAGCGGGTGTAGAGAGAGGAATCTCTTATGATGACGCCACTTTATAACAATCTTTCGACCTCTGTTGCTTAGTAAGGTAGATGGAGATTTAGGCACCGGAGTAAGGGCAAGTCGAGCGATTTCTAGGGGTGGGGAAGGAGTAGGGGGCGGGGGGTTCCTCTCAAAATAAAGCAACTATGTGCTAAGTAAGTGGCACCGCTGTGTTTGTATTTTTCGCATAAATATGGCAACGTCAACTCCACCTTTCTTTTGCTTTTAATCCACAAAATGTGTCTGTTTCTAGTATTCTACCCTCTTAACCAATTATTAAAAACCCAGTGAAATCCCCCAAAGATGGAATTTAAGAAGCGGTGATTTGGTTTCCAACTTCGAATAATTTAAAAACCCGAAGGTTCAATTTAATTTAAATCTCGTTTTAAGTGGATATTGTATTGAAAACAGTACGGTAAAAAGATAAAACTGACAAAATGTATAAACTTGTGCATGCGTAAACCACCTTAAAAATTATTTAGTTTTACTCTTGTTTTAGAATTTTTAAAAAAATTTCTTACTAGATTCTTAGAAGAAATTCCTAAAAATCTCTCAATTATTCGAATTGCACGATAGCAGTGGAATCAACAAATTTAGAACTACTGTACTATACATTATTTATAAGGATTCAAATACACTGTAAATATATATTTACAGTAATTGAATGTTTTTTAATTGATTTGCAAGTGTATCTTTCTGCAGAGCCGAGCCAAGAAAAACTTTACAAAATACCGTTATATGTATAATGTAAGCGTAATAAGTTTTGTAACTTTTTTTCTCAAATTTGGCGCCCATTGCCAACTGTCCCCTTTGGCCCTTCTCATCTGTCGATCCATCCACCAAGAAAGAGGATCCGCGCTCTTTCAAGACTCAAGAGTAAAGTGTAGAGTCAAATACTGTAATCATAATAATAAATAACGCAAAATGGGATGTGGAGTGGCTCTTTTCGGAAAGACATTTTTCTTCTCCGCGTTTTGTTTACGTTCTAAGTTCTACAATCTTTTTATTTTTATTATTATTAAAGAAAATCTCTTCTAATAATCGACGACTGTATTCATACAAAATAATTATTTAATCCGCGCACAGTACAGTATGCCGTTCCCTTATTTAGTCCCTAATATAGAGAATCTCGCTAATCGGAATTGCTCTATAATTCGAGCCATAATAGAAAGGAAATAAATTACAAAAAATTACTTCCCAAGATCGTTTTTAGCTAGCTTATGTCGCAAATTTACTTTTCATTTTCTAACTTATTCGGTAAATCCAAACCAATTCGTGTTTCAATTCAATTGACTATATTGAACCATTTAAGATTTTGATCGTGTTTCAAAAAGTCGTTTTACAAAATCATGCTTCTAAAAACTTAATTTCCTTTGGTTAAAAATATTTTTTTAATTGTCATCAAACTTAAAATCAAGAGTCGCTACATATAAATTTTAGAAATGAGCTAATAACGAAATACTGTACATTACGTGATTGTACTGCATTAAAGTGACATTCAGGATTCCCTCTCAGGTGCGCGGCCAAACAATTATTATATCGAGCTTCCGAAATATCACTTTGTAAAAAGCGCGGCTTCTCTAAACAAGGTTAGGTTTTCTTATGTTTCATGTTAGGTAATAGGCTAATAGCGCATCTCGATTCCCCATTATGCAGTACGGCACTACGTTTATTAATTTTCGTTTAGTGAATTTTAGATTCATCCTCGCCATTTATTATTAATTTCAATTGTACAGTACATGTACTTAATTCTAGGATTTTGAAATAAAGGTTTCAACAGTATTTCGGCCTAAAAGAACAGAATAGTGGTTCATCAATGTATTAGCCTGCGTAGACACCGTTGCGATAGGTGGCAATGGCCGACCTGAAAACCAGCTCTACTCAAATATCTTTTTAAAAAGTTTGGGAAAAAAACTTGAAAGACATGTCTGATCCCCATCATCAATGCTACTCCGTTCAACTTAAGTTTCGATCACACTAGTGAACGTTTTCGAGAGGTTTTTCGAAAGTTTGGTGAAGAAAAAGAAGGAGCGAAATGTCCTCCAGCAAGAAAAACAACTTTACGGAATTTTTATAATTCGCTCATATGATTTACATATTTTACATAATCACCATCATAATGTTGTAGAATGCTACAAACTTGTAATCCGTAGAGGGCATCCGAATCACGTGTTTTACAAATTTTTTACATTCCTAATCCCCCGACAAACATTAGAATAATAAAAAAAAAAAAAATGGTTAAAAAATTGCTTAAAAATTAAATTAAGTAGACCTACTGCAATGTTTTCATTGTTTCTCGGATTCAGAGTTTTGGTTATCATTTTTCGTTTTGAAGAAATTCTCAATATTTTGCTGCTTCAAATATGCTAACTTTTTGATATACGGGACACTGTGTACATGTATTGGTTTTGCAAATACCGGTACATTATTTCGTTTTAACTGTTTTGCAAATACACGTACATTATTTCGTCTTAACCGTTTTGCAAATTACTTTTTTAAGCGATTATTAAATTTTTTTTTTGGAATACAGTATTAAATTTTAGAATTTTTTGTTTCATTAAATTATTCATTTGTCATAACAGTAGGCCTACATGTATTTTGATTTGACTAATTTTTCGTTCCGCAAAGTTTCCCAATTGCAGGACTATTCATAATTGTCAATTTTAGTTTTGACAAAATGTCATTTGCTTCATCATATTTATTTTATGGAAGTTTCTAATTTCTTAATTTATCAACATTGATCAAACTTTCGAAAAAATTTTGGTCCTTCGAAATTTATTTATTAATGTTTCATTTTGTCGGTTTTAAATTTTTTTAGTTCTATCAACTTTCCTCTGACTCTGAAATTATTAATCGACATAAAAAAAAAACTTATTTTCTTAACTTAGTTTTTTTTTAAAAAATTTCCTAATTTCATTAACTTTTAATTTTATTCTTCTTTAAACCAAATTGTCATAAATATTTTCAACTTGCGAGATAATTATTACTATAATAGCAATTATTTATTTATTGCAAAAAATAATGCAATTAGCCAACAATAATTATTATCTCCAGAGGGAAACTGTTTCCATAATTAAATTAACCACCAAATAATAATTAAACGCATGCGAATAATTTCGATTAATGTTTGTCGAGGAAGAAAAATGTGCAGATCGGGTTAATTAGGAAATAGCAGCTGCGTAACATAATCAAACAAAATACTTCCTGTTCTCCGGGCTACGTCCCTCCGAAACCAACAAATAAGTTATTAACAAATATAGAATTTCTGCATAAGATAAACTGTTAAATTCAAATAAAACGCAATAGATCTAGTTTTAATTAAACTAATTTCAGTTAGTTATACGAAGCAAAAAGAGATTAAAAGAAAAAGCAAGCGAATTGATATTCTCGCGCTTCTTTAAATTCTAAAAAATAAAAGTTGTTTTAACAAAACCTTCTTTGCGATATTTCAATCTATTTTGGTTAAAACCTATTTGGTAGGGCAATAACTTTTAAATCTAGATTTAGAAATCCGATGAGAACGAATATTAAACATCTTCAAAAATGAAATTGGCTAAAGTATAAATTTGTGCATGCTCATTTTCAATATTATTCTCTGCCATCTTTTAACCCTATTCTTTTTTTTTTTTTTTTGCTTGGCCTCCCATTTATTAAGTTTTCAATGATAAGCAAAATAATATTAAATTAAGATAAAACTCGATTAAGATAGAATCCCAGTAACATTATATTTGATAACAAAATAATAAAAAAAACTGATAATTCCAATCGACAATGATTAATTGATTGATCGAAATAATAAAAACGTAATAACAAATAGACTTGGGTAATTGAATTGAAACTCGTTTCTTCTTCTTTCGGTTCATGTCTAGTGTAACGTAAACTTATGGCATCCCCCCACCACCTCACCCCACCCATCTCCTCCCTTTAACGCATAAACGAGACGACTTCTGCTTTTCTAACGATACACAGTAATTATTGCTGCTCTCAGTCGGGGGTTGTGGCCCGAGGGTTGAACTTTGAAAAACATCATCAGAGAGGTTGAATCTACAAATACATATTACCGACTTCGTAACTGCTGCTTACTCAAAACCAGTCTTACTCCTCTATTAAACCACTCTCCAACTCTTCATCTTCCATACCTGCTGCTATTACTCCACAGTCAGGTAGACTACATCACGTACTATCGTTTTTGACTCAATTCTAATGAATTGCATAAATAATAATTACATTTGAATTTGACAAACAGAAAGCAAAATACAAATAAAAACCAACAACATTCTTAATAATTATTGACTGTTATCGCTTTATTTTCAATTGTCGGTATGACAGCCATCAAATAATCAACCTCGTTATGCACTGATATCAGTTTGCTAAACAAAGTGTTGTGTGTATCAAAATTAAATGAAAATAAAGATTATAAGAAAATGCCAGACGAAATGACGAATGTTTTGAGTTTGTGCATCCCGTACACCTTTTTCAACAAAACTAATAATTGTAAGTATTGATCTCGTTGTAAAAAAAATTATATTATCAGATTTTGCTTGAAAAAACTTTACTCGTTTCGGAAAACTTTCTTTATAAATAAATACTGCATAAAGATTTACATTGCATTCCAAAAAAGTGATCGAGCATCATTTTAATCTTGTTTCACACTGATTTCAGTAGTCCTCAGTTTGTTAAATCATATTGTTAATCAAAATTACTGCTACCAAAAACTTTAACCACTGCGTTGCAACAGCGTTTAACGGAAACAGTAAGTTCTATACTATAGAAGTTTTGAGGAAAGAGTTTTTAGAAAATACAATAAAGTTGATTAAAAACTTAAATAAAATTTTCAGCGGATACATAAAGTATACAAAACTTTCTTAGAGTGTCAGTGTTTAACCGATAAGAGAAGTTGATAAAACTCTTGCGCATATTGTAAAATAAAATTGAGAAAAAGTTTTTTTGAAGTCGCTGAACAGGTGATGCATTAAAAAGTAGCAGGAATGACGTTCCGAATACAGAATGCATTCCCTTGTAATTTTATTTAATTAAAAAACCAATTAGGTTGATTAGTAAACATAACCCTTAAACATGTTTTTTGTCGTTTCACCTTGTACTCAGTATAATTTCGGCCTTATTTTAACGTTCTCTAAAACGTTTTTTAAAAATGCTTATTTTTAAAAAGTCGAATTGCAAAAACGCAAGTGAACTGCTACTGTAAGCGAAGCAATTAACTTTCTCGTTATTTACGACAGCGCTGGGAGAGGTTAATGGTGTGGAAAGGAACGAGTGGATTAAGAACTAAGTACAAGTGGAAATGGAATGCAAGCCGCAATTCCAAGGGATGCAAATGAGCAATTCCCATTCAAATGCTGTGCTTTAGGAGAAAAACAAAATCAAGTAGCCTCAGCCACCAAATACTATTCGACATCCAGTTCCGCATCGTAAACAACCAGACCACTCATTTTATCCTCAAAACTTATTTACTGTGGTTTATAACCCTCGGAGACAATGAAAACGAAGATAAAGAGGAATGAAAAAACTAAAACCTCGCGTATCAAAACTTTCCAAAAAATGGAGACAAAAACCCTTAAAAAAAAAAAACAAGAAAATGTGTAACCGAATTAGGTGATGACTATTGGTGAACGGAAACCTCATCTTCGCTCCTCAAACGAACTCTTTCACACGAATTTATATGACTTTAAGGACACAAAAGAACCAAAAAAAAAAAAAAATCCCCCACACAAAAAAGGAAATTGTGGCTTCTTTTATCTTTTAAAAATAAGACTTCGTTTCCGATCCTCCGTTATGATACCAGTACTCAATTACTTGGGTCAAGGGCTCATTGGTCTATTACCCCATTCTACGCCTCGCATATTCCTTTCGTAATTGTGAGAAAATTTACCACCACCTACACCAAGAGTCTTGTGCTGTTGGTGATGGCTCAATGCGATTCTTTCTAAACAGAAGGTGCTAATGGAAAACGGTCCCTCGCGCGCTTCTACCGACATCTTATTTAAAAAGTGGTGTATAGACATAAGGGAAAGAGCTTTTAAGACGCAATATATTTTTTCTTTTCTAAACGACAAACTTCGCAATTGTAAATATCTTTTAACGTGTGTCTACTACCCATTACCGAGTAAACCTACATCTATAGTACACACATGATAGTACAGGTAACTCATAGGGGTCCCGCGGAACACTGAATATGTAAGGTGATAATGAAGAAAGTCTCTCCATTTTTAGCATAAAAAATAAAAATACTGTAATAGCTTTGATGTAGAAATGAGAATCAAAAAATTAGTTTTATAGTTAAAATGAACTGTTTGTTCTCGTATCATCTCGTGATTAACGTGTAAAACGCGTTATTTTACATGTTTTTAGTGCATTTTGAGCAGAGTTTGTAAGCTGGGCTTTATTGGTTTGAGTAGTGTATGGTGTTACAGTAATATAAAAAAAGGATGAAACACACGGAACTAAATAAAACACAGATTTATCCAGTTTTTGATTTTACGGATTATGCGCTCAAATTATAAAAATAAATCTCTATAAAGAAGACGTTTCTTTTACTTATTTTGCATTTTAAAATTCTCCTTGTTTAAATATAAACACGCTTTTTTTCGTAAAACCGTGCAAATGGAAAAACAATTTAGATCCTGTTTTAATCCGAATTTAAATTTGTAAATAAAATATTATAACGGAATGCTTCAAGGCATTTGATTAAACTTTAAAAAAAAAATTAATACCCGCTTAAACCAATTAAAGTGACACACGTTTAGTCCATTTACTTGTATTATTATTAACCATAAACTAATAAAATGTTATACATGCGCATGTACTGTATAGCGAAAATAACTATTCAATGTGGTCGATATGAATCACGATCGATTTGAAAATACGAGTAAAACATGGGCGTGCCGTTCTTTTCTTACAACAATATAAATGTTAATTCACCAAAAACAGCGCGGGAATAAAAATCCAAAAAAATTGTTCGCTAGTCATTTATTTTTTTCAATCAAGGATATAAATTTCCAAATAAAGCTTTAACTGTAACGCCAACGTATCGAAATAAATTTTTTATTTATGCGTGACACAAGCGTGATTTAGCTGTAAATTGTCGCACCGAACCCACCATTCCTTTTAAAATCACCGAAAATCTCCGTCAAAAATCGATTAAAAACTCGTTTGAAAAACTAAGAAGTAGAATTGTTCTAGTCTTATCAAATTTACAGTTGAAATGGCTTTTTTTTTTTAAATAAAAATGTACAATTCGAATTAATCTTCGTTGTTTTGCATAAAAAAACTAAACCATTCTTTTGTCCGGTATTATTATTAGTACATGTACGGTATATTGTATACATTATTTTATGCACACTTTTTTTAAATAATCTATCGATACTCGTTTCAATCCTATATGCTTTCAATGCTTATTTTATTTAAAATGCGCAATTAAAAAAAGAAAGTTTACTCTACTGAGGTAACAAAGCAGTAGATTGCTTTCAAAGTTCGAAAATAAAACTACACCCACATTTCTTTTTGTGTCCTAGATTCTATCCCAAAAAACGAGACGCAAAGTGAATAACTGTTTTCCGCAAGAAAATATGCAACTATCAAAGATAAGTTTCCTCCCTACCATTTTCTACCGGCAGACTTTGTCCATTAAATATGGTCTAAAAAGACTAGAATCTAACTTACATATACAGTAGGCCTAAAGTACATTAAATGTACCTTAATATATTTTTACGCCTCCTTAATTATTATTATTGATAATAATATTATTAATTTATATAATTTTATTATTAATAATAATAAGTAAATGAAATATAAAACCTTAATAAAAAGAACTTGTAAAAAAAATATGCGATCAGTATCTTAATTAAAATTATTACTCCAGTATTATTGAAATCAAAAAAAAAAAACAATCAAACGACAAGTTCTATTGTTTCTTAATTCTCAATTTCTAAACAATATCTTTTCATATTATATTCAACTCCCACACATCACGCGAAACATATTCTTCCCTAGGTATCGCTTTAGCAATTGAATAAAGAAAAGTAATTGAAATATGAAACTCACCTTTTTTCACCTGACCTTTTTCTAAAAATCTCCGTCTCATTAGCAGCGAGGGAGCAGCTGGTGGAGTTCAACAGTAGCAATGAGCTTTTTGTTGGGGATCTTCAAACATGTAATCAAACGGTAACGAACTTCCTTTCGTTTTCGGAGTTTTATCAGCTGGTCAAACACCTATAGTCATCAACTTCCATCTTCAGATCATCCGGTCATCTGTAAAATAGTCGTCAACAATCATCGTTAACTTAGTGAATGGCTCATAAAATGATGTAGGTTACAACAATAAAAAAAAAAACACATGTAAAGTCTGATACAGTAAAAAAAATCCACATGGTCCAATTAACTAAAAACAATCATCATATTGAGGAAAGAACGCAGATTCTCTAAGTAAAATGATACAACTTTTTACCACGAATTTTTTTTATTATTATTGAGCGGAAAAGATAAGTGATATTTTAGAACAATGTGTGTTTTCATTGTGTAACAGAAGGCCCATACTCATTCACGCGTAGACACTTGCGACCTTCATTGTAACGTACATGTACACGCGAATCGAAAACTTTCAAATGCGCCAACAAAATAGAACTATATTATGTAGGCCTACCGTAAAATGTATTGCAATATTCAAAATCATATTTTATTTAAACCAATACGGTAGTTGTGTTTACCTGAAAATAATGAAAAAGCAAACGTAAAAACAAATAAGTGTGCCTCAAATAATTACTGTAACTTTAATGAACAACAAATATTTCCAATGCCGAAACAAAAATACATATTCATGATGTATAATAGCAGTCTGTACGTGTATTGAAGCGACTGATTAATATGGTTATCTATGTGAGGAAGTTGTTTTCTCTAATAATAATAATAATAGATATCCCGATACTTAGATAGTAAAAAAAGAAAAAGGAGTGGCTAAAAAAAACCGGACAATGATGCGAAAAGGTGGCAATGGTAGCTAGTAAAAATGCAGCAGCCACGTAAGATTTTAAACTCGTGAAAAAAGAAGAAATAAACAAACAATACGGAATTCGGTAGGACTGTCGTAAATAATGATGAGGCTCTTTCAGCTCTTCAACAGAAAAAAAAAAGACAATAAACAAGATACAAAAAGAATCGGACAAACAAGGATATTCGAAACGAATTTTATTCTCTGGTTCCCATGCACTCAAAGGGCCTTAGCTTACTTTTTTTTTCTCGTTTCTACAACAGTAAACTAGTCGTTTTGAAATGGACAAACACCGCCGGTGTCTATCGCTAAACAACTTCCCTATGGCCGAGCAATTAGTTGAGTCGTCCATTTGCTTGGCTTTATTAAGTCATCAATAAACATCTCCTTTTCCCCCACCGTCTTAACCTTCTCTCTTTATCTCGCTCTTTCGTTTCGATTGAATTATCAAATTGAACGAGTTATTCACCATTCGACAATGAACGAAGCTGTTTGAAAATGGTATTCAGTCCACATCTAACTTAATAAATTTATTATAAGCGCATAATCAAATAGATAACTGAATGGTGAATGAAGAAAAAAGAAATGTAACAATTTCATTGACGTCAACAATATCAGAATGATGCTACTATTTTTATCTCATCTCATTTTATTAAGAAACCGGTTAGTAACCTAAACAACAACATAAAAAAAGTCGATCAGCAGTTTCTATTAAATCGAAAACGCTTAGTTATTAACGAATAATATAATAATGAACGTCGAATAGTGAGAGGGAACTGAATAGTTCGTTACAGAATGTTAAGTTAACAATTTTGTCAGGTCTACAGTTGGTCGCAGAGACTAGAAATGTTTTTAAACTTACAAGAGGTAAAAGATGAAATTAAAATTTAATAAAAATAAAGGTCACAACAAATACTTCTTAAAATCTAACTTGTACGTTTATGACTTCCCCCAGCTGGATCGAGTGCTAATTGAATAAGGATGCATTAGCGAAAAGACGTAAAGCGAAGTCTCTAATCTCATAATATTTACACGCCTTTAATTTAGGCAAAGTTATTTGATTTTAGTTGTACTCTTTTAAATTGAGTTACTTACAAAGACCGCATCAAAACAAAATTAACACCTTTAATTTATCTTCCTATGAGTAGGCAAGTTATTTTCTTTTTCGAACAAGACCTTTGAATTTTGAATATTTTTTTCATTCTTCAGACTGACCTAAATTTAATTGAACCAATTTCGGCAAAGAAACAACAAACGTTCAGAAAACAAAAAACACGCACAATTTCCCAATTGCATTTTTCCCCCTTAGAAACAATCTTCAGCCAGTTATTTATATATTTCCCCCCCATTATCCATTACTAAGCAGGTGAATGGCGCAGCGGACAAAAATTGTGATAAAAAGGTGAAATTAACATAAAAGACTGAAAAAGCAAGTATAAAAATCTGGTGCAAGGTAAAAACAAAAGATTCGTTAATAGAGAATTTGGGTGTTTTTAACTGAAATTTTCAGCTGCCAAGAGAAAAAAACAGTTTGACGACTTCATTAATTTTCCAATATTAACCTAAATAAGAGGTGAAAAAGCGCTTTTTTTTCCTTCCTTCCTTCCCAACCCACCCACATCTCTTGTCTTAAAACTTGATTGAATAAAGTCGCAGAGTTTCCCTTACCTTCTGAAAAACAGACTACTGTAGCCTTCTAACAATGCAGTTTTGCCACTGATAAATTCCACCCAGAAAAATATTTCTCTCTTTTACTCGTATTATGTCCTTACTAAGCAATAATTCCCCTCTCAATTTCACCATCCTGACCAACAAACATCAACCCCGAGCTGCCAATTATAATAGAAAGTGTTGTCCCAGTCAAAAGCATCATGATGTCGTAATGAATGTGGCGACCCTCTCTCAATTGACATTCGAGATGGATGGACTCAATTTTATCGTGGGGAACAATCTCTCTCAATGAGAGGCAAAATTGTTGACATTCTTCCAACCACTAACCGGCGTCACGTACTATAGGTAATGGTAGAAACCAAAAACCGCACCGAGTCAGTAAATGCACTCACTCCCTTCGTCTTAAATCTAGATAAATCAACGTTGAGGTAAATCTACAACGACCAAACAATAATTATCATTGAAATGTATCTGATCGATACGCTTATTACACTCGTGATGCGTGTAATTGATCATAATTATTAAATTCTTTTTTTAATCTCAACTCTAAATTTGTCGGACAGGTAATTCATTTTAAGGATTAACAGCGGGGTTCTTCAAAATGCTCTGGAAATGAATCATTCTAGAGTTATATTAATTACGGTTGTCACAATTATTAACTACAATCAGGGCTGACTACAATAATTAAGTGCAAATTGCTTGACCAAACAAACAAAAAAAAAAAAAAAAGAAACCCACAAACGTTTTCCTATTAAATTATTATTATTAAAGTACCGTAATAATATAATTACTGTACAGTATTGTGACATTTCGAGTCATTTTGAGAATTTAGTTTTATTTATAACTCGTTTTATTCTAATCCTAAGTTAAAATTAAAACTAAAAAACCCAGACAAATTTAGAAATCTTTATTAAACTCGTTTAAGTTAACTTGATCTAGAAAAACGCTTTACAGGTACCGGTATTTAAAAAAATTTAATCTCGTTTAGTAAAACCTCTTTCTTGCCGATAAAGATTTGCAATCATTAAGATATGGAAGGCATTTGAGAAACAAAAAAAAAAGGGGGGGGAATTTATTAATAATACCGGTACTGTATTTTCCTAAATCTTTCTCTATTTCATCACTTTTTGCAAGATTTGCCGTAAAAATTTAAGTTGAACTTATCCAGTTTTGTAAAGTAGGGAAGGAAGAGCTTCAAATTGTTTTCTTCGCCTTAAAAAAATATGCCCCACTTGTGAGATTTTTAATTTAATCACATTATTATTAACATTATCATATTAATGGAAAAAATTATATGTACCGTACCGTAGTACTTTTTCAATGCAACCTGATTAATATATGTACTGTATGAGGTTATTTAAATTTCAATCAGTTCCTCAATGTAAAATTTTCGATGTACATGTAAATGTGCAGGGATTAAAATTCAATAATTACGGGTAAGAATTATTTTAGCTTAGAAATTTAAATGCTAAATTACTAAATCGCCCATTTAGTTTATACAACATTTTAAACGTTAATCATTTCCCCCTATTTATTACCGGCTATTCAATTAAATTAATAGATGCAGCTTACTTCAAAATAAAATAAACTAATAAAAATACCTTTAAAAAAAAAATAATAAAACTCCCTAATAAAGTAAACCGCTCAAATTAATGACCTTCTCAAGTTCCCTGAGATGTCATAAAAGTCGACGGAACTTGCGCTATTATTAAAATGCAATCGTAGTTTATCAACATAATAATAATAATACGTCTTAAGTTATAATTATTATTGCAAACGCATAACGGAATCACTAACAATTTCTTTAAATATCCGCGCAAATTAAATTACATTTTTCGTATCCCTATTGTATTAAAACATATAATAAAAAAAAAAGCTACAACAAATGATAGACTTAATTGCAAGTTGAAGAAATGTTTCATGCGCATTTGAAGGTAAAAACCCAAATACATAGACTTGAATTTGAAAGAAAAGTTAAAAGTAAAAAAAATGCGGTGGTAAGTTAGTGGAAGCAGAACAGTAGTTAGAAGCGGTGACGGTCCAAGGAAAAGAAGAATAGGCATTATCTTTCAATAGACCTACGCCTTCAAAGTTATGAAAAATTAAAACCACATGCAAACGGTTGCACGAGTTTAGGAACCAAAAAAAAAGGTGGATGCTTGACTGCGTGCATACGCTACTAGATCAATGGCATTTTTGATGTCTAAAAAGGAAAAATAATAGCTTTACAGTCGAGGGAAAAAAAATAGTTAGGGAAGAAGAAAAAAGAGGTGGTACATTCTTCCCGCTCATCCAAATCCATCACCCTCTTTTAAAATTTTCTCTCTCAAAAGAATATCCCCCACCAATTCTACCTCGGGCATCGCTAGAGCTTCCAAATGATTATCATGCAAAAACTTTACCTTACATAGCTCACACCCCTTTCAAACAACTCCCTCACAATCTTCATCTTCTCATTTATCTCTCTCTCTTTCTCGCTACCTGACCCGACAGTGTGAGGGATGTACAAAAGTCCTTGCTTTAACAGAGCATAACTCGATTTAAGAAAGCCCTCCCCAGTTAAAATGTGGCGAGAAATGTCAAAGAATAGAAGAACACTTTCACTTATTTCAGTCTATTTGAAGAGTCAAAGGGCATAAAAGAGAACTCGAAAAGCGCGAATCATTTTTTTTGTGGATAAATACTGTACTGTACTATACAGTACTTACATTAGTAAATCGCTAATAATTAAAAATTGATCGAGCCTCTTCTGATAATTGTTGGTGATGCTACTACATGTACTGTGCTAGTAGCTCTACTAATACGCAGTACGTTAAAGATAAAAGCTTAGAAAAATATTAATTTCAAAAAAAAAACAATAATAAAGCGAAAAATTATTAAAAAAATCTAAGTAATAGAATTAATTAGTAATTATATCCTAAACCTTAAAGGATAATTACTGTAGCAATATCATTAGAATTTGATATCAAAATTAATTACTGTTGTTTTATCTACATTAACGCTCATTTAGAATATTAAAATTGCTCCCAAACTTAAAGAATGTCTTTTTTGCGCTGAATTGATCATTTTTCAGTTAACAAACCTAGTTTACCTTTAATTATTTTGTCGTCCGACAGTAGGTACTAGTAGTCTGCTCAACATATCCATCAATGTTAATTGCACGCACATTAGAAAACTGTATTCAACTACCAGCAACTTTTGGGAATCCAATAACCGCGAAAACCGAAATTAATCCTGTAAAAATAAATAGAACTTGTTAATAACTCAATATTTTTAAAATAAAAATTATAAGTACAGTACATTGTCATTATGTGTATCAAAAAAAAAACCACCTAATTTATACTCAATTGCATTGCATCAATAATAAAAAAAAGTTTCATTATTTTTAAAGGTTTTGATGTCTTTATTTTGTTTGACATTTCTATTTTTTTTTTTTTATTTGTAGATTACCGCCTTAATAATTGAATAATAAAGTTTATTATAGCAATGACCAGCCACTGTAAAAGTTCGATGTTAATTAAGTTAAAATAAAAATTATTATAATGCGTTACGAATACAAAGAAAATGGAGTGATTGTACGTAAGAATAACATTGTTCGTTATATAACGATCAAAAGCAGCGACGAATAAAAAAAAAATTCATTTTTGTTGAAAATTAAAAATGAAGAAGTGAGATTTTTTGTGGGTGCTACTGTGTGAAATTCATCTATGGTGACAAAAGATAATTTAGTAGGCGTCGGCGAAAACTTATCCCTCTGTTTTAAGCTAGGATTATCTGGCAGTTCCAATTTAATTAAATCTTCCTTTCTATAAGTAACAACAATGGTAAAAGGTAAGCAACAGAAGATGAAGAATGCAATTTTTCTATTCGTTAATATGTAAACCGGTTGAAAAAAAAGAAAAATAAGTGAGTTGCGAGAGAGAAAGAAGAAGAAAAAAATGACTTGTACTAGCTGTAACTCTTTGTCCATTCACCTGAAAGAGATAAATTAAATAATGAATGAGGTCCAGTAAAGAATAATGTTATAAATTATAGTAGATGTATCTGCTGTTATTATTAAGCATCAAGATTATACTGCGAGTATGCATGGAATAGAAAGCAAAGAATAGAAAAATAAACCAGTTGCTTATCAACTTTGTCAAACTTTGTATAAGAAAAAAAAAAGAAAGAAAGAAAGAAAATTTATGCGAAGGTAATAAGCATTTCGCCTCTTTCTTAAAAACCAAAATAATTGAAAAAAAATTCAAGATCACGCGAAAATTCAACTCGGACAATTCATTTGCATGTGAGAAGTAGGAAGTGGCTATTAAGATAGATTTTTCTAAAATAAAAAATGAAACAAAAAATAAATAGGTATCAGACTTTCAGTAAAAAAAATTTTTTTAACTTAACAACTACAGTAATATAAATTAAAAACTACTGGAAATTAAATTTGTTTAAAAAAAAAAAAATGCACAATTTACAGCACATGACTTTGTACTGAATATTATTTCAGCGCTGTTACATATCAATGTAAGAAATTAGTAGTCAACTTTTAAAGATTTCGCTGTAGAGTGCACTCTACAAGACCGTTATTACAGTAACTATGCCTTTATTAATTGTGTATCTCTTTGAACACATTATTAAAATGTCAAAACCTGGTGGACAGAATCACAATTCAAGATTATATCATTATTAAATAAAGTAGTTTGAATATTTTATTCAATTCTGATTCCCTATCTCATGTCTGCATGTTTTAACCAAACGTGAGTTTTAGAAAACGAATGCTCTGCAATTATAATACTGGTGGCATTCCTAAGCTTGTCGATTTCAGACGTTATCAATTTCAGAACTCTTTAACTTACGGTCATGTACTTGTTTAACCGCATGCACATTCAGTACAGCTCATAAGTAGTGGGATTCAATCGGTCCCCGCCAACCAACTACAGTAGTAACTACTACCGTTAAGATGCTACCGTTAGGCTACTATTACCATGCGAAAAAATCTATCTCGCTTCCTGAATTTTTTGATATCTTTGGCTAGTATTTGAAAATAAAAAGTGCATAAAAGTTGTAAATATTAGTTATGTGGAAACTGAAAGAGGGATTTCTATAATGAAATGATATTGTAACTGCAAGTACAGTATATTGATGTAGGCTACAGTCTGGAAAAAAAAGCCATTTAGTTGTACGGTAAGCTTACATAATGTTACCAACTTCTAATGGTAATTAATTTAATTGGTCTTTCTTTGAATATATGCAACCATTTGTAAGACAAATATCTAACAACATTATTACAGACAGCAATGATTTTGAATTAAATTAATTTTATAACAAAATCTGGTGACATTTCTCTGTATGCAGAGTACACCATGAAATAGCCTACGTCTACCGAGAGATAGTTTTTCTGCACATTAATCGTATTGATTAAATATTAATAATACCTTAACTCGAATCGTCATGTATTACAACAATAACAAAATATACTTACACACTACTAAGCTGTTAATCTTGTACACAATTAGTCTACCGGTATTAAATAGTGAAAAAATTAAAATTGGTTGATGACTGTAGTTGCGTTGAAATGGCTACTCAGTGGAAAGGTCAAAATTTGGCGGGAAACTTGGCGCTTTTTTTTTTCTTCTTGCAAAAGCGCCCTAACATTCTTAATTTACAAATTTTAATAATTCATTTACAATATTAAATAAATAATTTATAATTTTAATAAATTTAAAATAGCATTATACTGTACTTAAAAATCAGAATACAACCACAATTCTGTAATTTAAAAATAAAATTACCAAAATCGTCATATCCTGTGCGCATGAGCCGTAAGCAGACAAGACGACGCCTGGCGCCCCCATCTTATCGTTGATTCTTTCTGTATGTGATCGCATATTTGATCGGTGTTTTTGGTCGTCGTTTTGCTTTTTTCTGAAAGTATAAGTGATTATAAATCATAATGGGACATCAAAATATTTGGTATTCTCACCCAAGAAAGTTTGGACAAGGTTCTCGATTCTGGTAAGTCATAAAAATGTTATTTTGATCTCGTTTGTATTTCACGCTTAGGCTTAATTCGTAACATGTTGTACACGTGGTACGGTACTAACCTCTACACATGTATTTCTTTCAGCCGGGTGTGTTCAAATCACCATGGATTAATTCGAAAATATGGACTGAGTATGTGCAGGAGATGTTTCAGGCAATACGCTGAAGTCATTGGATTTAAGAAGGTAGTTATTACGTGAAAGTTCTGTCGTTTCATTACAATAATCTGAATCTTTTTGTAGCTCGACTAAATAAAGATGCTTATGACGAAGGTTTGGACGCGCCACATTCGAAGACCTTTTGTATTTAATGAGAGATTGAAGATTGTTTGTGACGAATTCATTTCCTTTTCAATAAACATGTAAAACTTTATATAGTTGTCAATAACTCTTTTAATGAAATTTTAAGTTTTCCATAAATCAAAATTTTCGTTTACTTGTGGTTTTAATAACTTCGTCCAAACAAAGTGTAAAATTTAGGTTTGTTTTTACACTTGGAATTGATGCAATGTGCGTCGGCTTTCAATTCTCCAGGTTGGACGAAAGGAATGCAAAGACTTTTTGCACCCATAGATGGACCTTGAGCAGTGCTGCTTTCATCCCTAAAAAATAAAATTAATTAATACAATGAATGTAAATACATGTTTTTTTCAATTTACTTCGCGCTATCGTTTTTAATTTCTTCTTCACATTTCGGTTCGCCGCAAAATGGAGATTGAATAATATTTTTCTTGTCTAATTTATCGCAAAATTCTTTCCATTCGTGAGCAACAGTTAAGTGGTTATCCATATCTTTCTTGGCCCTAAACAAGTCACAATATTAATTATTGCATTACTTGTTAAAACTTTTTTGTTTTAGAATTACTTGTTAAAGAGGCTAGTGTGAATAGTCTCCAATAAAGCAAGGAGATCTTTGACAGCTGTTGCTTCTTTTATCGTTACTTTCTCTCCGTTGTCTCTACGCACCGCAACACACTGACCCTGTTTAATATCGCGCGGTCCCACTTCCAGACGAATTGGAACTCCCTGTAAATCTTAAATTATTCACGGTTAACTTTCAAGAGTAAATAATATTTTAACCTTAAGTTCCCAATGGTTAAATTTCCAGCCAGGAGAATAATTATCTCGATAGTCTCCTCGCGTCCTCACTCCGGCTTCTTTTAACTTTCTCTCATATTCTTCACATTTTGTAATGAGAGCTTTGTTATCACCTTCAGATGTATTGGCTGTTACTCCACAAGGTACGATAACAATCTAGAAAGTTTATTTTTAAAGTAAAATGATTATAAATTTCAATATCGATTGTAATACCTGGACACAAGCCACTCGCGGAGGAAGAACAAGTCCGGTATTATCTGCGTGAATCATAACTAAAGCACCAATACTTCGTGTTGACAATCCCCAACTGTTTTGATAAACGAATTGTTTTTCGCCAGTCTCTGGATGGTCGATGATAATCTCAAACATCTTCGAGAAATTTTGTCCCAAATGATGCGACGTTGCAGCCTGCAGTCCTCGCCCGCTGCAAGATACATAAGCTTCTATCGTGGTAGTGAAATCGCCACCAGCAAACTTTTCCTTCTCTGTTTTCTTTCCTTTTATGACAGGTATAGCCATCAGTTCTTCGTAAACACGTCGATACAACTCCAAGATTGTGTACACCTAAAAAAATTAGCAATTTTAGTTTTAAAATTGAAAATTCAAAATATAACATTAATTTAACCTCCTCTTCAGCTTCAGTGCGTGTAGCAAATGCTGAATGCCCCTCTTGCCATAAAAATTCTCTAGTCCTGAGAAACGGCTGAGGATGCTTGAATTCCCATCGCTAATAATCAAAAGACGTCAATAACCAAACATGTAATAATTCACAACAGGCAAAAAAAAAAAAAGCTTACAACAACGCTACACCACTGATTCAATTTCAATGGTAAATCTCTATGTGATTTAATCCACTTGGCATATGAAGGATACATGACCGTTTCACTTGTAGGACGAATTGCGATGGGTTCAGCTAAATCAGAGTCACCAGATTTTGTTACCCAGGCAACCTATATACGAAATAATAAATAAGCAAAGAATTTATTTAGTTGCATATTATAAAACATACTTCTGGAGCAAAATCGGCGATGTGAGTTTTCTCCTTATTTAGGGCGCTTTGAGAAATGAACATGGGAAAATAACAATTTTGTACTCCAATTTTTTTAATTTCAGCATCAAAGAAGTTCGTAATCGCTTCCCAAATTGAAAATGCCCATGGACGAAGAATATAGCATCCACTTACATCATAATATTCGATCATTTCAGCTTTTGTAATTACCTTGAGAAAATGAAGACGAAAACGTGATTATTAAAATAATTTCCAAAATACAATAGAATAGATTGATTTCAAAAGCAATTACCTGTGTATACCAATCACTCAAACTTTCTTCTTTGGTCGTTTCTAGTCCCAAACGCGTAACTTTTTTCAATCCAGGATTATTAGCGCTAGCTGTCTCCACAGCTTTAGGTTTGACAGCTGGCTCCTGCTTGGTCTCTGCTTTCTTTTCTTTTTTTCCTTTCTTTGATTTGCCACCGCCGGCTAAATCTTCCCCGGTAAGTTGCTTATACTGATTTTTTAATTCCAACAGAGCATCAACTTCTTTTTGGACATCACTTGCAGCCCCACCCGACGTTTTCAGGTGGCGTACTTTTTCTCCTTGAGCATCAATTTTTGCTTTTAACTCTACTGCGCTAGGATCTTCAGTTGAAACACCCATTTTAGCTTGAGCTAACACTTTCTGTTGATTCTCACTAGTCTTTCTTTCTTTCGATGACGGTTCTGTCGTTACTGCAGCTGCGGCTTGAGGTTGCCAATCTTTACCCGAAGCTTTTTTATATTGAGCTTTTAAATCAAGAAGAACCTTAACGCTAGCCGTTACTTCCTCCTTTTAAGTATTTATAAATTTTAAATTTATAAATTTACATAAATAAATAATTTATTACCTTTGAAGAATTAGACGCTTTCAACAGTCTAACTTTGTCTCCTTGTGCAGTTATAGCCTCATTCAGCTGTTGCAAGTCGTTAGGAAAACTTGGTGTCGGTTCAGTTATGGCGGCAGTGGCTTGCGGTTGCCAATCTTTACCGGAAGCCTTTTTATATTGAGCTTTTAAATCTAGAAGGACCTTAACACTAGCCGTTACCTCCTCCTTTATAAAGTATTTAAAAATTTTAAATGTATAAAATTTACATTAATAAGTAATTTACTACCTTTGAAGAATTAGACCCTTTTAACTGTCTAACTTTATCTCCTTGTGCAGTTATAGCCGCATTCAGCTGTTGCAAGTCGTTAGGACAACTTGGTGTCGGTTCATTTATGGCGACAGTGGCTTGCGGTTGCCAATCTTTCCCCGAAACTTTTTTATACTGGGCTTTCAAATCAAGAAGTACTTTTACACTATTCGTTACCTCTTCCTTCAATAACAAATTGTACTCAAAAATATTGTCAAATAAAATAAATTGGCAACTTTATACTTTTGAAGCTTTTGACGATTTAAGTTGTCTAACTTTATCCCCTTGTGCTGTTATAGCTTCATTCAGTTGCACCTCGGTGGCACCACTTGGCGAAGTTTCTTTGACAGCAGGAGCAGCGGCTTGTGGTACCCAATCCTTCCCCGAAGCTTTTTTATATTGTGATTTTAAATTAAGAAGCTCTTTTACACTTGCAGTCACCTCTTCCTTCAAAAAAAAAAAAAAAAATTCAATTCAATAAATTAATCAAATTAAATCAATTCATAAATCACCACCTTTGAAGAATTTGACGCTTTTAGTTGTCTAACTTTGTCTCCCTGCGCTGTTATAGCTTCATTCAGTTTTTGCAATTCGTTCGCACCAATTACTGTATAAGGAACTTCCCCTAGAGGTGATTTTTCCGCAGATTTTCCCCTGGCACTTTGCTTAACCTAAAATTTAAATTTTAATTAAATTCAACTCAAACACCTTCAGCAAAATAGAAGATAAATGAAAACTGACATACTAAAGAGCCACGTGTTCAACGTCACGTGATTTAATTACAATTCATTATAAATTTTTTAAGCAGCATTTACGATAATATTTTTCTTTTTTTAAATTACAATATAATTTTAAAGTTACAACGTTAATATTCATAATTGTCTTAATAAGTTAAGTTATCATAATTATATTGTACATCTTAAAAATATTTAACAATTAAAGTTCAATGACCTTTTTTAAAATTGTAAGTTTGATCCACGTGTTAATTTGTAACATTCAATTAAAAACCTTGAAATATGCAAATTATCAAAAAACCGCTCTTTCTGATAAACACAATTTCATATAAATATTAAAATAATAAGTCATAAAGTAGCCTACCTCTTTTGGACTACTTTCTCGAATTTTATTTAATCCTAAAGTTGCAAGCTCTTTCATATGTCCATCGGGAATATAAAATAAAATAATTGGACTTTCACAACTACTATGTGGGCTAAAAAAATTTAAATTCATGTAAATGTTAAATTCTTAAAATAATGCATTCATTTCAAATTTACCTGAGAGGTACATAGGGAGAGTCGCAGATAAAAAACCCTTTGCGTTGCAATTGAATTACATCAGACTTCTTTAAATGACGCAATTCCGGGTCACCTAACATTTCAACTTCAATCTATATATTTGTAAAATTAATTTAAACCCAACATTAATTTATAAAATTTTGATTTCTTTTTACCCTTGTATTTTTCGCAATATATTTTTTAAAATCGTCATCTCTATCTAAAACCGCCTTGCTTATTATATGGTCAAAATACACGCAGACGCATGGAATCATGGGCGCGCTTTTCACTTTAGCTAACCAAGTTAATTTCAGAGTTTTCTTATAATCCTTATTTTCCAAATTTGGCTTGGCTATCACTGATGTCACTTTTCCCGCTCCATTTCTAGTTAAAAAATACTGTAAGAAAGCAAGAAATAATTAAACTTAAAATAAAATACCTGTTTATTTTTTCAATTAGCAAGTTTCCCCAATTTATGAAAGTAGTGTTTTCGCCTTCTTTTAATGTCTCGGCATCTGCTTCGTCGATAAGAATGTTAGAACTAGTCCAAACATCCTTCAAACCAATAATTTCGTTTTTAGGATGTTTTGGTACTTTTAAACTCTCTTCTGTCGCTCCAGTCACCGTTACTGGAACATTATTTTTATCTATGGCAGTAAATCTAGGCGCAATTGGATCAATCACCTAAAAAAATCGTAAACAAGATATTTAAGTATATAAATAAATTAAAAATTAAATCTATTAACTTTTTTGTTGAATGCCCAAATTTTATCCCACTCCATGGTGACCACTGATCGAGAACCACCCTACAAAAATAATTATTTTAATTTGCATTTATATTTACAATTTGAATGCACGTGGTATAAAATAACCTGGGCAACAATAAAATCTTTCAATCCTTGAACAGTCATTCCTCTTCGTAACACTCCTCTGACAGTGGGAAATCTCGGATCATCCCTAAAAATAATTAGCTCTAAACAACAGGTGCCTACATATTGTTACTACGGAATTTTGATTATTATTACCATCCATCTACTAATCCTTCACTTACAAACCACGTTAATTTTCGCTTAGAAAGAACAGTGTTTATCATATTCAATCTGCTGTATTCCCATACATGAATATTTCGTAATTGCAGCTGTTTTAAAAACCACATGTATTGTTCGTCTCGGTCATGATATTCAGTTGTCCTTAAAGCATGAGTTACTCCTTCAATGCTATCTACTATAGGGCAAGCAAAATCGTATGTTGGATAAACTCTGAAAAAAAATAGTAATTATTGTAGCATACATATCTTTTAACAAAAAATTTTTAAAATAAAATTAATCATACTTGTATTTAAGACCCGTTTTCAAATGAGGTTCACATTTGCACCTATAGATTGTTGGATCACGCATACAACCATTAACGGATTGCATGTCAATTTTAGCTCGAACGCACCATCTTAAACCTTCGACAGAACCACTAATCATTTCGTTCCACTTGTTTAAATTAGTTGAAATATCTAAATTTATTTAAAATAAATTGCGTGAAATATCTCATTGAATGAAACGCATTAATTACCGTTAGTTCTATTTTTCGATTCCTTTTTTTGCTCACGCTCTAGTTTCATCGTTTCAGCATCTGTGTCATCGCAATAAGCTTTTTCATCTCGAATCATCTTTTCGCAATATTTCATCATTAAATCGAAATAATCTGATGTATGAGTTGTCATATCTTGCTTAATTTCCAACATTTGAAGATCTTCCATGATCACCTAAAAACAGTACAGTAAATGGTAAAAATAAATCGTCTAAAACAACAACAATATTTACTCTTTCAAACTCCTCATTTTCTTTGGCAGGATTTGTGTCATCAAACCTCAAAATCAACTTTCCTTTAAAAGCCTGCTGATAATGCTGATTTAATAAAGCAGCTTTAGCATGACCAATGTGCAAATATCTAAATAGTTAAAATAATTTAGTAAACAATTTTTTCCACATTTATTTTAACTCGAGACTTACCCGCTGGGCTCCGGTGGAAATCGAACAATAACTTTTCCCATTTCAGCGTCAGGCAAATCCACAAATTTACCTTCATCTTTCCTTCCCACTTTTTTCTCATCGGATTTAGCTTTAGAAACCCCTACAGATACAGGTTCTTTGGCTTGCGAAGGAAGCTTCGAAATAACATTTTTAAACCGCTCGTCCGACAGTAACGACTCATACCAACGGTAAATTCCGTTATATTTTTTTTCTTTGTCAGGCAGATTTCGCCAAATGGCATTCGCTATATCATTTTAAAGCTCAATTAAATAATGTGATTACAATTGAAAGACCGATAACTTTAAATTACAGTAAAGTAGCGCCCAAACAGTAACGTCAGCTAAAGAAATGCTTTCACCAACAAGAAATTTATTGGTATTCAGAAGATCGTTCATGGAAGAAATTGCATCAGCAAAGTGTTTCTCACAGGACAGTGGAGTCAAGCTAAATGTAATCCAATGATCAACCTATATTTAAAAATAGATCGTTATATAGCAAACCATTATGTAAAATCTATTATATTGATGCAAACCTCGGCCCTTTCCACAGATGTACTGCGATATAAGTTTAATTGAGGAGAAATTCGAGCTAAGTAACGAGCAATAGACGCTGATGTATTGAATATTGCACTAAAAGTTTAGAACAAATAAAAATGTGTGAACAAAATTGTTGATAATGTAGTTACTGTAGCTTATAACAAGCATTTAATATTATGGTAATTTCGCATACTTGTCTACTTTAAAAGTTGTACCGCTATTTCCCCACACAATCTTAGTAGGAACGCTTCCTTTCACAAGTTCCGCAGTTAAGATTGCACCTGTCAATAAGTTAATCAGAGAGTTATAAGAAATTCACAGGAATGATGCACGTGTGAATTCGAGAAGCCGGTTAGGTTTTATAATTTTCAACGTACCAATTGGTGGATTCTTCAAGTCCGCTTGTATTGTAAGCTGCTCCATTCGTATTCTAGTTGACAAAAATATGTATAAACTAATATTTATACTCGATTTTAGTTATATTAAGTAAAATATTGCAAGATCACATAGAGCCGTGCTCGGTCAAAATGTCCCAGGAAAAAATGTCAAGGACAAAATGTCCCGGATAAAATGGCACAGGCTTAAAATG
>JAQGAZ010000500.1:0-58336 GCA_034692225.1 Polydesmus complanatus | reverse complement strand
ACTAAGGGAGGTCACATGCCAGGTGTTATTTTTTAAAATTAAAGGGGAGATGTTGCTGAATGTAAATATTGAAAAAAATTCCATTTTCCTTAAAAATTGACTTAGTTATTAATTTTTCAAAACTATACTTTATCTTTACGGACACTATATCTTTTCTTTCAGCCGTATTTTTTGCAAAAGTTAAAAATAAAATTATCATGGGCTTATAAAAGAATTATTTATAAATAGTTTGGTCTCTACCCTTTATTTGCGCATATTACATTTTTTTAAGAAATAATTTTTTTTCATAATTATACAAATCGACGTTCAATGTATTTTTCCTATTTTATTATTTATTTTTTTTCCTATCTTTTTTTTTTAATTTGGATGCTTTATTGATTCGATATGAAAACAAAAATAGCTTTAAATTTATAAACAATCTAGTGTATACCCTCTCTAATTACTCAAATTCAATGTTTTCAAGTAAACATTTTTCTCATAAACAAATCGACATTCAATGTACCGTACTCAAAAAAAATTTTTTTTTTTTTTTTGTATCTCGCATTTATTTTTATCTAAGGGATTAATCACCAAAAAAAAAACTGCTCTCATTGGGCAAATTCAATATTATTATTTAAGTACTGTAATCATTTTTTTCTCATATGCAAAAAGCGGCATTCAACGTACGCAAATATTTTTCGTTATTTAGTTTTGTTTCTCACATTTTTTTTTCTTCAATTTGGGCGATTGATTGATCATAAAAA
This sequence comes from Polydesmus complanatus, assembly GCA_034692225.1. Classification (NCBI taxonomy): domain Eukaryota; kingdom Metazoa; phylum Arthropoda; class Diplopoda; order Polydesmida; family Polydesmidae; genus Polydesmus; species Polydesmus complanatus. The sequence continues at coordinate 57,593 of JAQGAZ010000500.1, read as the reverse complement.
CATAAATTGCTTTGAATTTATGAACCATCTAGATTCTAGTGTACAGTTCTGTACTAATTTTGTTTTTCATATTTATTACAAAATTAAATTTTAATGTACGAAAATATCTTTTATACCGGTATTTTATTTTGTTTTTCATTTTTTTTTTTTTTGCTTTGATTTGCAAAAATGTTTTTACGAAACGAAACTTTGGCGCAAACATCATGTCGAGTAAATTTATTGTACTGTTCTGCAAAAAAAAAAAAAGGTTAGTTTACACTAATAAAAAAAAAAAAAAAAAAAAAATACAGAATAAAAACTTCATATAATCTTCTGCAGTTTTGCTTAGCTATCAAACTTTTAAACGATATTCCAGCGTAAAAAAAGATTACAACTAAAATAAGCTTAACACCACCTAGTTCAACAAAACGTTGGTTTTGTTGTGGTTTACGATCCATCCCGCCATCAATTATTATTATTACTTAGACTAGTCATGAAGCAAGTGACGCCATCATCTGGCTGAGCTAAAAGAAAGTAACCGAAGAGAGAGAGAGAGAGTGAGAAGATAAATACAAAGAATAATGATACTGCATCAGTATTCGCATCTCGTTCCATAATATCGCAGCGAAAAACAGCACAAAAAAAAAAAAAAAAAAAAATTACATAAAAACCGGAAATGCCAAAAGGCGAAGATGAATGTTAGGAAGAATTGGAGAATTCATTGACCTGACGATTAGTTCAATAAATTCTCTGTCAAAAGTTATATTAGCGCTAAATGTGCCAATATTATTTACGTTAACGCGACGAAAAACACGATTGAAAGAAACAACAAAAACAACCCAACAAATTTTAACCTAAAAAAAAAATAAAATAATAATAATACCGGTAATAAAAATAATACTAGGATTACAAATTTATGATGAAAACAACGAAACACGCCGCTTTCTACTTTCATTCATACTTCAGATTAACCTGTCTAGTATAAAGCATGAATGAATAATCGATTGAAACAATTCAATTGAGCAAACGCTTTGAGGCAAAACCATAAAACACCGGCAATCGATTTCTTTACTAATTTTCTTCTTTTTAATAATTTTAAACTAAATAACCCGAGACATTAAAATTCTCAAAAAAAAAAAATAATAATTATTATTATTATGCTTGAAATATCAATATCTCAACTCGTGTTGATTCTCTGGCACACGTGTTATTTCCAGAATGGTTAATGCATCATCAATCTCGTTTGGGTGTGCCGATGGGATTATCTTCCGGGATAGCGAGCGGATCTTTCGCCAGATGACCTTTTCATTCCCAGTGTGATGCAACTGCGGCGTTTATTATTCAACCGGCAGACCTGAGCCACGTTCAAAAAAGCAGGTCGTTGAACCCAAAGGCTTACTATGACATCATCATTCTCGCTCGTGCTCTTTTGCGTCGCTACTTTTTTTTTTTTTTCTTCTTCTTTTGCTCTTTTCCCGTTTTCCCAGCATGCGCAAAGACGTATTACGTCATTTGCTCCGCTATCTCAGCTCAGGTAATCGCGCATCGCGTGCAATGTGTAGGCAGCGGCAGCAGCAGCTTCAAAAAGACGACCTTTCCCCTTTCTAATTCTCAATGGATGCCAGCTGGATGACGCGGAACGTTACAGATACCGCACTCATACTGCGGCTACGAAATTTACAGCGTCATTTAGCATTTACCTACGATCGTTAATTTTGTTTAGAAATGCGCGCACGCGCCTATGTGCGAGGAGATAGATACCGGTATATAAATTGGGTAGACGAAAAAGCGCATTTATAATACCGGCGCTCCTATAACCAATTTATTTATTTTTATATCGTATTAATATTTGTCATTTAGAAAAATCAATGTTTTTCAGAAGACAAAATTTACGTTTTGCATATACGATAACAAATTCTAAACCATAAAAATATATTAAAATCTCTTAATATACAATTTTTTTTCTCTCTCGCTATACTGTAATCAATATATTAAAAACATCCAGTTTGCAAGTTTATATTATTTCCTCATCGCACCTTATGGTTAGACCTCGCTTTGCGTCATTTGCAATTTTGCTATTGCATCGTTTCTATCACTAGACTCTGCTCTTTTTCTTCGCATTGTCAAAGTTTGCATTTTTGCCTGTTTGTATTTTTTTTTTAAATAAAAAGCACCGGGGTGTTTGTATAAAAAAAGCTTTTGGAAACAAGTTTTGCTAACGCAACTAAGATGCAAAACGAGATATGGATGTACATGCATACTGTTACCGGTGTGCATTTAATTTAATTGACCAAATACTCGCTCGGAAGCAATGTTTTCAGCATTCGCAATTTCCCTTGACATTGCGATCTGAATCCATTAAGAAATCCGCTACTGAAAACAATAATTCTATCAGTTTATGCTATTAGCAATTAGCAAAAATAAAAAAAAGTGTTTCGAATAAATAAATATCGAGTAAAAAATAAACATCCTCGATTTAAAAATATATTTGCAGCTTTTTCCTCGGAAACCCTGTATCTATCATCTATCTACCTTTAAAGATGTATTTTGTGCAGCTGCCGCACTTTGCGAAGACGCACTGCAGTTCCAAGAAAGTGTGCCCCTCTCCAACACGATTTATTTTTAGCATCAAAAAACTCGATAATCCCAGCTACGCCTGTTCCAGCATCCGATTTCAACGGTGTGTGTGTATGTACGAGTATTTCTGCTCGATACAACTGCTTGTATTTAACTGGTGCATGAGTGAAAAGGATATATAAATTATTCCGAGGAATAAAAGATGAGAAACAAATTGTCTACAACGCTCGTTCCAATCAACCAAAAGCCTACCGCAACTCTCATTATTTTTGCTTTTTGTTGATTTTAACTTTATTTTTTTTTTTACACACAAACTTGAGTTTCGTCGCAAAAATCTAACCTTCGATGTTGCCAACTTATATTGGACGGTCAACCTTTTACCGTTTTTAGTCGCGCATTTCTCCTTCAAAATATCTCCAAAAATAAAATTTGAAAATGTTACGTGAAATAGAAATTCGAAAATTCCTTCAAAAATAACTGCGATATAAACAGCTAGTTGAATGACCAAAAAAATTCCCTCTTATAAAACAGTTTAAAAAAATCATTCAATAACTTTCAATTAAAAAAAATGCTATCAAACTAACCTACAGCATTATGATACAAACAAAATTAACGACTTCTAACAGTTATATTTACCTGTACTAGAAAATTTATAACTTTTAAAAAATATTTAAGCAGAATTTTTTTTTTGGTTTTATAAATTCCGAGAACTATTGTTCCTCGTATTAATCAATTTTTATCGACATCGAAAGCTCACTCTATTTTCTAAATATAGAAACTGCACTACGCTAACGTTGTGGGTAAGACTACGTAGGATATGTACGTAAGCGTCACCTGACCACGATGGAACCCCCCTCCGTCATCATCTCTACTGCCAAAACAAAAATCAATAATAAATAAACAAACGTCACTCGCAAAGATCGCTCAAACGCGCGTCGAAAATTTAAAAACGCTATTAGATAATTCGAAACTAAGTAATAAAAACACGTGCAAACTACGGGGAGTTCATAAACACGCACTTTTTTTTTTTTTTTTTTTTTTTTTTTTTGATAATTCGCTGTCGATGACGTCATTCACCCTTTCCACGAAATTATAATAATGTCGGTGTTACGGTCTGTACACAAAACTCATCTTTTTCATTTACGGTACCCTCCACAAATTAAAACTATGGCTTCACGTCGATTTCTCCGAAAAACAAATAAAAATAAAAGGGAAGAAAGAAAGAAAAAAAAATTCAGGTTGATGTGTTTGTTTTATTGAATGAAAGTGGTTTAATCTATGTGAACAAACAGCGTAAGGTACTTTAGGCGGCGCAATTGCGAACTGGCATAGGCTGAATTAATAGCTACGAGTTCATTTCTCCATACAAAGCGTTCGCAAAATATAAATTTATAATTAGAAACACGTTTTACATCTTAATTGCGCGGTACCTAAAATAGACGTGGGCAATGACGAGAGTTGATTGTCCGTCAACCTTTTTTAAGATAGTTAAATAGAACCTAAATTATTTTGTTTGCGATTATCTAGTCTATTCTAATCTACCTGTTACCAGGTATTCTTCGTACTCCGCCGTAATACTGTACGCACACCCATATTCAAAAACATAAACCAGGCTTAACGATCCGTAAAGTGACAGCTATAGTAATGCCCATCAGCTGTTAACAACAAATTTTACATCAACGCTCTTAAAAAGTTACTCACATACTCAATTACTCATTAGATTTCGTTCTGCATCCTAGTGTTTTCGAAGTTTGTTTTTACTAATATTGATTACCGATATTTTAAAGATAATATATTTTATTAGTGAAAAAAATAAAAAATTTACTAGATTTACGATCCCTATTTATCTTATTTCTCTTATAAAACCGTACATGTAATTGACTTTGAATTCAATTTTTTTTTAAAAGAAATTAAAATAAAAAAACGAGATAAACTAAATGCATAAAATACAAAAATTCATTATTGTAAATAATATGGTTATAGTACACCCGTAATAAGTGAGGTAAATTTAAATTGTGGCTATAAAAATTTATCGAATGACTTAAATGCTTTCATATTTTGAGAATCTCCACATTCGTTCGAGGACATTAACTCAATAATTGTCTGTGATAGGAAACAACAAAGCAATTATTCATTTAGCGATATTTACGTTTACCATGCAAAACTATAATAATTATGCACGCAGGTTCGGGTTGATGTCCTAATTGGATTTATAAAGATTGGTTATTTACCAAAATGGTTGACCTCACTCGCAATAAACATCCACTGAGTATAGCAAAATAAAAACGAATTACTAAAAATATCTGTAATTCAATTAAAAGCAATTATTCAAATGTCGCAATTAAAAAAAAAAAACTGCACGTGAAAAGTGCGTTTTAGATTATTATTATTGCATTTCAGATTACTTCAATTAATAAATCAATCACCTGCCTCTACACGCTACCTGTCATAATATTGCGTTACATTAAAATTATACAGTACAGTACTGTATAGTTAAAAATATTTTAAATGCCATAGCTTCCCCCTCTCTCTCTCGCCGCGAGTAAATATTTAAAAAACAAACTAAAAAGGAGGTTTTGCCCTAATGTAAATTTTAATATCCGCCCGCACGTGCTTCAAAACGAAAACACATTAAAAATAAAATCTCTAACTTTGCTTTTTGGTAATCAAAAGCTTGCCTAATTTCTTCGTCTATTTTCGTGCTTTTTTTTAACGACTGCCAATTTCGTATTGGATGAGCATAAATAAAATTGTCTTCGCACTTTTTCCTGTTTATAAATGGAGAGGAAGATTTTTCTTTTTTTCTCCCGTTCAAAGTTTGATGCATTCAAGTTCTATTCCTTTACCTTCTCCACCCCCAATTTTTCCCACCGCGTTTCTACCTTGCATCTTCGGTTCATTCTATTTTTAGCCGCCTAAGCGCGTGCTCCGAGCAAAACAGTCTCGACATATGTTAGCGTTCCGTCATCGGTTTCTTCTCCGCGCCCGAGCGAGAAGCCGGATCCGGATAGTCAGCAGAAATCGATAAAAAAAAAAATTACCAAGTTTTGTTTAGCACGCGCACCTAAGCTGCCTAACCGTGAGCTCACTCACGTGCACTTTCTATAATATCGGAGCGTGGAGATGAATGAAAAACGAGGGAAAGGCAGGTCATTGAACCTTTCTTCTTCTTTTTTCGCTCCTCTCTCTTTACTGCATTCCCAAATGAGTTTCTATCCTCACCTCCACCACCCACCCACTCACTCACTCACCCAATCGCTCCCACCCATCCGAGCCTGAAACTCGGCTTAGGTGAGAGGAGAATCTCGAGCTCCAAACTAACGTTCGCTTCCTATAATGACCCTGCACGTTTGCTATCGATCTGCACCCTTTGATAATTCGACGAATGAATGAGATAGAAAGAGTTGAGAGAGATGACGGATGAAAGCGAAGGCGGAAGAGCAAATCTGATGAAAGAGTGATCGAAACTACCGATGACAACGGAAGTGGATGATGATGCCAAAAATAGATGGGAATTGAAGAACAAAACAATACAAAAAAAAAAAAAAAACTTTTCCAACTTTCTCATCGATCAATCTTAAATCTCGCCGAATCTTATTCGGATCATGCGAGTACAAAAGCTTTTTATAAGATTTGCTCCGATTCAAACTCGTTGAGCCAATTCTGGTTGCATTAGATTTTTTTTTCTTCTTCTAAATTATTCATTTATCTTTGACTAAATTTCAATAAATCGAAAAGTCAACGTGGGTACGGCAATATCCTCGTTTAAAATACTGCGTCACAAAATAATAAAAATATGCGTTGATATTCTTCACCGACATAAGTTAAAAGTGGCACCGAATATTTAAATTTAAAAAAAAATTATAGTAGGGTACATTAATCAATCGAAAAATGTATAATACAAAAAAGAAAGATGTCACCCCAGTTGTACTACGGTATTCTCAAATGAATAATTGATTTTAATTAAGCTTCCGTTGTTTTTAAGACGCGCTAAAACTAGCAACAACAAAACCGGGCCAGCCTGGACATATCAGTTACTACTGTAATTAGTAATTTTCATCTTGTTGACAACATAATTATTATTATGGAAGGATAAAGCGGATTATATTTCGTATTCGCCGCAAACGTTTTAGCAATAATATTATTACTTACATACTAACATATTAATTTGCATTATAAATACGCGCATTATTTTATTCCTAAAATAATTATCCAATTTTTTTAATAATTAAAATTAATAAAACTCGTAATTAATAAAAAAATGTAAATGAAAACTTACCAGCTTTTCTCTCAAAAATAAAGCATGGGCCGGGACATCTTTAGAGCATCCAGCGCTGTGAGTGCGTCTCAACAGTCGAGCCAACCTGCCATTAGATTTGCTGGCTCTGTTCCTCTCCATCTCTCCGGATCCTCTTTTCTGTTGAATTCGGTCCGAAGAATTTCGATGGTAGAAGGGAAAGCCTCCCCCGCATCTGGAGTCGGGACTGCATGGCGAACACGGCCCGGACGAAGATTTGAGACCCGAAGTGGCCGCGTTCGAATTTCCGCTGTTGACTTGATTACTTTCAGATTCCAACACGGACTCGGGATTATTTTCGTTAATTGCTTCGGTCGAGTTGCTGGTGCTTCGAGTGCAGCTGCAACCGATAATATGGGTGTGATGAGACGAGTTATTCATCAGGTGATGATGCGATTGGCCCACCTGCGAGTGCGATTGACTACCGTTGTGATTAGTTCCGGCGTGGTACACGGGACTTAAGGGAGACTGTAGATTGTCCGTGTTGCACTTCTGATTAAACTCGAAAGCTAAATCGTCGGAACAGAAGTTCGGAGTGTTACTCGTGGTGCTGCTCGAAGCCCACGAGGGACTGGATTCGCTGCTTTCAGCTCCACCGTGAAGGGTGCCGCTCAAATTATTGCAGTGTTCGATCCGGTCCACTGTCAAAGTCCCGTGATGTTTCATGACCAAGGTAGTCGTGGTGGCGGCTGGGTGAGAGGCGGAACAGGAAGTTATGATGGACACCGACGAGCGTTCGCTGCGATGCCGAATACAACGGGCCGATGCAGGCGGCTGAAACAGATCCTCCTCGTCTTCGGAATGGGGCGCTGACCGGGTCTGTAAACTGCGAAGGGAATGCTTGTGATGATGACTCAAACCGGGCAGTTCCAAACACACCAGAGGAGCGGAACCTTTGGTTGTGGAACTGAAGCTGGACGACTCGTCTAATTCTTCTACTAAAACTCCCTAAAAATAAATAAAAAAATTAAAATTAAAAACCATTTTTTGAAAAAAAAAAACAAGAAAAAAACTTAGAAAATATGCTTAACATTATAAAATATTATTGCGTCAGCCGATGACGTAATTCCAAAAAGTTTTTAAATTAAAAAAAAAAAATATTTTTTTTCAAATGAATAAAACGCCTAATAAAATTATGATCATCATTCGTTAACTTGTAATCAAAAAACGTTATTTACATGGTATCATAATGATGATTACTCGCGCCCTTTTGCCTGTTCGAGAGCCAGTTTTCTTTTGACGCAATCTCAGCAAATAAATAATATTTTCTTGCAATGTTTACCATTTAAAATACGTCAAAGGCGACGAATGGCATTTCGTAAAATGTCAAAATAATTTCTGGTTTGTAGACAAAACACTTTGTCAGCAGCAAATACAAAGCTATTGACGTCATCGGCATTTTGATGTAATTCAAAAGCAATACTTGACAAAAGAAGATGACGTGGCAACCAGTTATCTTTTATCCCTCATTTTTATCAAGTGTCAGAATTATAATAGAGAGAAAGAGAAAAAAAAATCCTAGTCAATAATCTTTAAATAGTTGTGATATTTTGTTCAGAAATGTTGACCGCCAATCATTTTATTACAAACTGCTAAAATAGCAATAAAACGTTCTTCGAAAATGTTTAAAATGCAAAAAAATGAAATAAATGAAAACATTTTATTCTTATTTAAAGTTAAAACCGCAAATAAGTGCTGATGGTAAAAAAAAAAAACGATTTTTCCATTCATTTTATTTACACATGAAGACGTGTTTCACAGAGAAACTCACTCTAGGTAATCTTTTCGTCACGAAAACAACCCATGACGTCATTTCATCGATTTCGCAGTTCGAATTAGATAAACTACGGTTGTATTGCGTTGCCACTGCATTTTTTGATCTAGATTCAACTACTTCATCTATATTTAAAGTCTTTATGGAAACGAAAAAAGAAAAAAAAGTTTTAGCAATATTTCCTCAAACAAGATTTTTTTAAAAAAAAAAAAACCCACTGCCAAAAGTACAAAACTTATTTATTTTCGCTTTTTTATGGTACTACCGGTACTAGATTAAAACATTTGGGGCTTATGAGGAAGAATACGAGTAAACCCTGAAATTGTAATAAAAATTATGTTTTCCGATGAAATCGTAAACTAGGGCTTGAAATCAAAACTTTAAAAATCGTTCTATCCAAATTAATATATATGATGGCAATGAAATATTAAAAAAACATTCTAACGAAGGTTTCAAAGCAATAAAACTCGTGCCCTTTTCTACAATTGATCCTCGAAATAGAACTAATTTAGAAACTTGAGTGAACGAACTTGCGTTCTAAAGAATGTACCGGCATTCATATTAAATTTATAGAATAAAAAAAAATCTATTTAAAAAATATAAAATGCATACTTTAAAAAGTACGTCGAAATATATTTTCGCAGTCTATGATCTTGTTCACAATACCCGTGCTAAATACCCACGCGTAAATCACGTGACGCTCAACAATATATTATTTTCGTCAACAAAAAGTTTACGCAATCCAGATTGATCTGTGAATATAAATGTCGATAGCTTTTCTTGATTAAAGGACTTTATGTTCCTCCTAGGAATTCTACTTCGCTTCAGGAAAAGGAGAAAAAAAAATTTTTTTTCTTAGAAGTTGCGCATTTTTACGTAATTGATCCTCATTTCAATATCGCTTGTTTACCGATCTTTCAATTCCAATTAAAAGACAAAATAAGCCGAGGTATTACCTGCATGCTACGGCGTTTTGTTGCAACAACTTTCGAGAAGAATTCATAAATAGTTTGGGCTTTTATCTCGCATTCACGTGAGATTCACGAGCTTTAGCATGCCACGTATTTGATCGTTTTCGTTGATTACAGAGAAGCCACATAACCTTAACTTTCAAACCAAACATCGGAAGTTTTTTTTTTTTTTCGGTTTCTTTTCTTTTCTAGACTGGCTTACAATGTGAGATTACAAAATATCCACCTATACATATTAAGCTCAATGTTACCAAGAACTAATACACTAAAGCCATCTTAATACACAATTCCGAGTACAACCAAATGTGCTTATTTTTTTTGTGTTTTTGGCTAAAAGTAAGTGGGTTTCCACGTAAAACAATTAGAAAAATACGTAAAAATATTGAGAAGCAATCTGGTCCTGGCTGAGTTTTCTGCTAAAAAAAAAATAGTGTTCTAACATTTTTGCCACGGATTTTCTTGACGCAATAACAAATTTTTTATATGGGAAATACATAAGATGGTTGCCATGAAACTCCCGAAAAAATATATTACAACTGTATATCCGATGACGTTTTAACCAAGTTCTACTGTGTTTTTATTTTAAAAAAATAATTTCTTATTATGTTCCCGATTCCATTCATTTTGGTTAATCGAAACTCATCATCCTGCTAAAATTCGTTATAAAAACACTCTTTATAAAATGTTTTTTTGGAGTTTTTAATTACCCAGAACTGTATTTAATTAACTCGAATGCAACTATCAATTAAACAAGCAGTTTTAAAAAATATTTAACGTTAAAATAACTTTACTCGCTCCGACGGATTAAGCAAAACGCTAAATGAAGAAAAATTATTCTTGAGACTTTAAGATTATCCTTTTAAAGTCAGAAAAAGAAAAGCAAGTTACGTGGCAACGATCACGTCGAGACGTAAAATATACAGTATAGATTTTTTTAAAAAAAATCACGTCTACCAAATAACATACTAGTAAAATTAGAGCTTCGTAGCAAACAGATTCTATAGAAAATTAGCTTTCAGCATGTTGTGTTTGAATATAAAAATAAAAAAAGTTGCAAACCTTTGACAATCATTTTTCTCTCGACATACTGTATACAGTAAAGCCATACCTCGTTTGTGGTCAAAATAATCAAATCAAAAAATTATGCAACGCAAACTAATGTCTCTTGTTTAAATGAGAAAAACTTGTATTTTCTACGAAATCAGATTTGAATTGTATCGACGAGAAACGGTTAATAAATTGGCATAAAAACGAATAATTTTGTCATTATTTCATTTGACTTGCTCGATCGTTGACTCTCAACACACACCCACATGCAGTAAGCGAGTATGTCGAACGGAATTGTATGCATTATTTCGCATCAAATCACAAACAATTGAAATCACGAAATTAAAAATATTTGAAAATATATACAAGCGTATCGCACTTAAAATCTTAATTTGCATAGAAAACCTTTTTTTTTAAACTTATAAACTCCAATTTCAAAAAACAAATTAAAAATAACTGAACGACTGTACAGTATTTAAATACCATGCTGATTGCTCAATTATTAAAAAAATGGTTTTGATGAAGTCTATCTTTTTTTTTTATTAAATCTTTTATCAAATTACAAATGCTGATTACTTATTTATTTCAACATAACCGCTTAAGACGTTTTCAATAACAATTATTATTGAAACTGAAACTTAAAAAATATTTTCAATGTATCCCAATTATTAAAGTGATAAAACACAGATGAAATTTGAAATACAATTATCGTTAAAAAAAATTAAATACCGGTAATAATAATACTAATTAAAATTAAATAATAAAAATAAATTGAATAAAATAAATCTATACTGAAATTAATATATTTGTTAGCTTAAGTTCTCTTGTTATTATTATTACTGTACACCAATACCTCGATATAATGGTCATTCGCCATAACGGCCTTTATTACTGTATTTATAGCACTGTTTCTATTTACGCCAAAAAAAATTTAAAAACGAAAAAGTTTAGATTAAAGAAAACATATCGTCATTTCTGATTAAATGATTGTTTTAATCCATGTTAAATCTCACTCTTTAAAAGGTTTGGGGAAAGTTTAAGGTCCCTTCTACTCGTATACAAAACTCAAGATGAAGATCATCAACTAAATGCGAAAAAAAAAAGTTAACAAATTGCATAAAATTAAATGGACTTTAAATTTCAATTATTTTTTTTTTACGTCAACTTTCTCAATTGGCTTGTACCATGGCTTTATAAATGTATCTAAATTAAAAATTAAATTAATTCTAAAAATTTAAAACGATTACTTAGTAACACGCAAAAGTAAGCTTTACAAATTGAGTCCCAATATTGATGTTTCTCGTTATTTAAATAAGCCAAAGTTAGTTTATTTTTTTAAGCTGTTTCTACTTTCCACTTTTTTAATTAAAAGTTACTCAAACGTTTATTTCAAATTCCTCAAAGGCTAAATTTGATATTTACTTAATTAAATTCTTGTTGACATAAAAATGTAACTAATTCGGTGAATAGTTATTGAACACGCTGTATGTACTCAGCGAGTATAAAAGAAGTCAAATTGTACGCGTTTGATTGGTTCCGACTGGTCGTCAAGAAATATTATTTAAATGAAAGAAATAATAAAAAGTATCCGAATACGCCATCGTAAAATGTAATATTTTGCCCTATTAGCAATCGATTTGCGATCGGGATAAAACGAGATCTGACTCGCTTCTACAAAAGACAAGACTTGCATGGAGAGATTGAACTGGTCTCCGCCGGTATTTCTTCGACTCTAACACTAACCCCGCGCCTATTATTTAGTCGGCTCGGATAATCGCAAATGAAAATATTGCTCGTAAATCAGAATCAGCATCGTGATATGACGTGAACACGAGATCTTTCTCTCTCTCTCATTCCCTCCCTCTCTCCGGATGTCAAAAAGATCGGTGATGGTGGGAACAGTCGAAACCGGTTTAGACGCCCTTTCACATGCTGAATGTTTATTTGGCTTACGAATACTCGAAAATCAAATGATTAGGGATTAAATTACAGAGAGAAGCATTCAACGTTAGTCAAATACACATCTGCTTCGCTGACATTTCTCACTTCCTTCACATAGAAACCGACAAAATCAAAATATTTAAGAAAATCATTTTTCACTAAATACTAATAATTTTTTTTTTATTGGCTTTCAAACTCTAGATATGCGTTGCAAATAAAAAAGAGGGAGGGAAAAAAGATGACTCGAAGTATACTGTATTGTACAAAAACATTGTCTTTGCAATACTTTAGTGCTAGTATGGTTTGTCAATATCCAGGGGCCACCCTGTAATTTCGCCTCAATAAAATCGTTTATATTTTTATTAAAGTAGAGTTCATTTAAAAAAAAAAAACCAACAATGTGACGTGCCATAAAAATAAATTGAATTAATTAAAAGTTTTAGTAAATTATATAAAAAATTTAAAATTTAAAATAAAATTTAAAGTAAACCGCAACTGAAAACCATAGAAAAAAGTTACAATGCCGAATTAATTTAATATTCATAATTTAAATTTACTTGTTTTCGAAAAAGATAATTGGGAATTAGTATTAAACACAGAATATTAAAATTATACCATATTTAATGAAATAAACAAAATTAATTAAGTTTTTCAAAATTTACGCCAATATGCCATACTTTCATCTAAATATAAATACTGTACATGTATTGGTAATTAATTTAACCCAATAATAATTTGACATTTAAAAACAAAAGTCAAAAGCCTAAAAAACTAAATGACGAAAATGCCCCTTACAAATATGACATTAAATTTAATATCACCAGAGAAATAACCTGAAAATTCAATTACTGCAACTTACATATACAAAACATCGCAGTTCATCGAAATGTACAGCAAATTCTCAACATTTTGCTGAAAGCAATGTTCTTGAAAACTCCGAATCAATTTTCAATTTTCTTCAAAATGCAACTTTTTTTTAATATAAATTTACATAATGGTTCGAAAGTTGTAGAGTGCAACGACATTACGCAACGTTTTCGCTAATTAAAATTATCCCTTCAAGGCTTATATACAAACGATACTGAAGATGATTTATGGCTTAATACGTTTTAAAACGCCGAGATAGGTATACAAAATTCATAATTGCGATAATGCACGTGTAACTTTGTAATAAATTCGGCCAAGGTTACCCCGTAAGAAAATTCCTCGCGCAGGATAGCGAACCCAGTTCTACCTACTTAAAAAAAAATCAAAAATGAACCTAATCAATTCTTAATATACGATCAATCATCTTCAATTAGCGTTTGTTAGTCTTTTCTCTCTCTCCTCTATCTCTCCATCATACCGTATATCTCTCCTACGCATCTCCATCACCCACTCAATCACAAACCATCCATCAATTTCATCCTTGATCATTTTCATCATGATACCTCATCATCAAAAATAATTTAATAATAATTCTCGATCCGGTTATTCAGCTTTTGAAAAAAGAAATGAAAAACCTTCAGTTTTGTCGAGTTCAACGTACAATACGGTGAGCGCGTATACAAATAGCCGGAGAGCAATCACGGTTTTAACTAACAAATCGTGATTAATTTCGTTTGTTTATTTTTGGGAAAATTTCAATAATATTTATTAAATAAATATAACGAACGAAATGTACATAAAATCATTTATACGCTTTCAAAATTTATTTAAAAAAAAAATCAACAAGCGCCCGTAATTTATTTAAGTTAGCGTACATGTAGCCGATGTGGCATAAAAGTAATAAAGCTATTTAAAAAAAAACTTTTGTTTTTATTACAAATGTTCAAATTAAAGCTGTTCAATTCAAAGTACAGTAGATGCCATGGAAAGCTACTCACTGAGGAAGACCCCTTCCCTACTCTTAGTAATAGGTCTGTAACCCTAGAAATGGAACCTACAACATTTGGTCGGTCGGTCACAATTTTCTACAAGGAATTTTTTTTTTAAACTTTTGAGACAAAAATGTTTTTCAAAAGACTCCCAAAACTTTACGACATTCTAAACCTCAGCATCGGGATTTTTTGTCGCCTCAATTGAAAACCGATTTGAAAGGTGGCTGTTTGGCACTGCGGCTCAACATTCAAAAGTTGTGACCGACCAAATATACAACGGTTCACCTTTTAGGATAGCAAAACTGTTATTAAGAATAAGAAAGGGGGGAAGAGTCTAATCTGGTGAATAATTTATATCGGCATCAGCCTTGAAGGTGCAGACATTGATTTGAACCTTTATAATAAAATAATACAAAGTTTTATCAAAACAATCGCATCACTTTTATGCCATGTACAATAAAACTTCAAGTCTTCCAGTTACATGTAGATCAAAAGACGAAGAAAAATAATTTCCTTCGAATAAATACGCTTCGGTCACTCATCCAAGCCAATTTAAAATACAGTAAATGAAATTCGTCGTCCCTGAGCCATTCAAATGTTTTCTCAACGGGAAAACAAATAAACAATTAAATATTTTGGCGCTCTTTCCATATTAAAATTAACAATTAATGCACTCATAATACAGTACGACAAATAAAAATGTAATAACGTCAGTGTTGATATCATGCATCGCTACGGTATTTAAGATTGCGTAAAAACAAATAATATCGAGATCAATCACATTCGCCAAGTGTGTTTTGAAATTCCTTCGATGGAAAACAAAACGTTTAATGAATTCGCCAAACTTGAGCCAACAAACTTGTTTACTACCGAAAATGCTAATTTTTTATTAAGCCGCCGGGCTTAACGAAGAGACTCGGTGGCAATAACCATCGTTCATTAATATGAAACGGGTATACGGCATTCTACTTTTAAAATTAAATTAAAATCCTGTAAACATGACGAAACGGTGTGGGCGAATCGATCACAATAATTATTAAAACTTTATATTTAAAACTTTAATGCTAGAATAATTTGATTTCATTAAATTGAAAATAAAATGACGGGTAAGCCTAAAATTAATTTAACATTACATTTACATCACTTTCAATATAACCCATTGGGAGTGGAGAGCTCGTCTTATTGCGGGTGTTAAAGCCAAACGAGAATATTTTAAACGCTGGTTAAAATAATAATTAAACGCCGAAAAAGTTATGAATGTAAAATACATTGAAATTTGAGTATTAATCTACAAAAATATGTGAAAGCTCAAACCTCAATAAATTTTTCACAAATCAATAGCGTTCTTTTTTTTTTTAACAAGGTGACATTCTGGTCTCTCTACCTAAGTACACGTGCCTAAGTTCGGTAGGTTAAGATGGAACAGCAAAACTCATAAGGTGAAAAAATAAACTTCTACGCCCTTAATTATTATTGTAATCGACATCTATAAATAAATCAAAGTTAGCCTACTGTAAGATGCAGTAAAAAAAAACAAACGTCAAAAATTGAATCAATACAATACGTTCAACGAGTGAGAGCTCAAGTCCTAAAAAAAAATGTAAACACCAATAAAAAGATTTGGCGTTGAAACGAAAGCACCAGCGCAACGTACTGTGTGTAACGTATATCAAAGCCAAAATGTTGCTTCGATGGAATTCGAATTAAGCAATTTGACACGAGTTAAGGAGATCGCTGATCGGTTGCTCGCATTAAACAATTCGTCAAAAGATAAATAACAATATTGAAATAGATTGACGATGTTTTTGAGTTAAAAATAGTGAAATTAACCCCCGCGACGAGTGGGGGTAATAAACATTACTGTATTAAGTGAGCTAAATGTGCTCCAGGTAACGCAACGCATTACGAAACGTTTTTCTTGTCCTCAAAAAAAAAAAAAAGTTAAGTTGTTTTCCTATTAAAAGTGAATAAACAATTTTTATTGTTTTAAAAACAGCTCAAATTCACATCCTGTTTTCAATTTTTCTACATCGTACGACTTAATACTAATAATTGCCCAACTATCGTAACATATACTGCGAGCAACTTGCCAAATTAAATTCACAAAAGTCAATAAGTAATTATTTTTTTTAATGAGTTAAATCATTGCCGGTACTAAAATGTATTTGTTTCAGTTTAATTAAAAAGCTGTAATATTGTAAAAATTGTTAAAAGTAAAAAAAACAATGTCATGAACTCAAATCTCTTAAAAAATCAAAACAGTCAAATGAAAAAGTAATACGGGAACAAGGGAATAACTCGCATAGTCCGGGTAATCGGTTCTACCAATACCCCAAACTGTTTGAAACTCGACTAATCAAAAGCACTAACCTGCAAAAAACAATAATACGGTATTATTAGTTCTAAAAAAAAAAAATGTCCATATTTCTCAATAAATAAAACTCAAATTTCTTCTTTAACTCATTATTATTATTGTTATTAATTTTAAATGTGTATTAATATTTTAATCACTGCAAATGGCTTAACGACTTTCAAGTCAATTCAATGATCATACAATTATAAAACGGAGACCCCTCCAAAAAAAATTTAAATACAGTACTGTCGGTAGTACAGTAAAATTTTAAAATCGCGAAAAAGAAAAAAAATACGCTGTCTGTATAAGGAGAAAAAAAAAAAGATCATTTATGTAATTTCTTAAGTAAAAAATTACTTACGGTATAAAGTAAAATAAAAAAAATTTGTTTTCATTTTGCTTACAAGTCATTAATACCAGCAATTTTCTCCAATGGAAAAACCAAACTTTAATAAAATTAAAAAAAAAAAAAAAAAGTAATAAATTGTGCTAAAATTTGGATGGCATGTCGATAATAAAATAAAAAAAAAATAGAGACTTATAATGCAGTAGCATTAAATACCCCGCATGCAATTTCAAACTGCGTCGTTCTTACGTACGTTCAACGCTGAAACACCGCCGCCAAAACGCAGCATGCAAACGCCATCTATGGTTCGATTTTCCAAACTCTGATGCTCATTACAGTATACCACCCTTGATATCAATTAAACCAGATAATCGAAGTTCTCCTGTACAAACTAACATTGACATAACACTATAATTGAACATTTCCCAAATTTAATTTAACATAGCAACACTCAGTAATGATTATTGCATCTAAACCGGATTCGAAAGCCAAAGTTTTTAATTATTTTAGTTAAATAAGTAAATAGCTGTAAGACAACTGCCCCAAAATAATCCTGTACTGTACTTAATACCTGGAGTAATTAGGTAATACTGTAATAATAACGAATAGCTTAATAATTTACTTCAAAAATTTAATCTCCTCTGCCTTTCCAAAACAATGTTGCTGATTATGTTTATGGCGCGCAAGTTCAAAATCACACGAAACGTTTAATAAATGAAGCGCCACCAAGTGAGAATTCTACTACATGTACAGTAGTACTGTACTCGTATATTAATAATTATAATCTTCAAAAAAAATAATAATACCGTACTGGTAATAAAATTTTAATTTTATAATTAATTAAAAAACATTTGTGTTCGTTTATATTAATTAGTGTAATTATTATAATTTCCGTATTACATTGTTGCAACCAAGAAAAGACCAGTGTTATTATGATTTTGATAGACGAAATTGATTTCATGTTTGGCGGCGCTTTAAACGTTGCCATGGCAGCAAAAGTGAGTTGAGTCATGCTGCCGCTAGAGTACGCCAGCAACGAACATTGGATAAAAGCGCACGCGGATCGATAATATTTTTCCGAGGGGTTCCGCAGGGGGGAGGGGTTAACCGCGGCTGCTGGGAAAACTCTCCTATCAAGGCTTCTTCCTTTCTTTATTAAAACATTCAAACGAATCTAATTTGAGATCTGACAGTCTGTGAAATTCAATAAATTAAATAGAGCTATCAATCTCCCTTCATTTAAACAAACCTATGCCAGCGTTTTGATCTTTTTTTCATCTTTAGATTTCATGTACAGTATTTGCAAAACAGACAAATTAACTACTGTACTCAAATTTATTTTCTTAAGTAGAGAATGAAAAATAACTTTTTTAAAAAAATAAATAATATTAATAATAACTAAATATCTTATTAAACACTGCATTACAATTATCTTGAATTTCTTCAGGCAGAAATTCCTCTCGAACTTAGAAAGCAAAATCAGATATACAGTAATAAATACTGTAAAAAATAATATACAGTAAATGCCTAATCAAGACCATTCTACTTAAAATTTATAGGCTACTCGCAAATCTTCCTGATAAAAAGCTTATTACAAAAATTGCCAGTAAAACGAAAAAAATATATAAATAAATAAAAAAGACTGTCGATAAACTGCACGGCAGGCACACATTTTAATGTTGCAGTAATTTGTATTCTGTTCGTCATGCAGAAAGAAATACCTAAAATGACTTCTAATTTTATTCCAATATTTTAAAAACTTACATCTCAATAAAAGAAATACATTAACTATAATATCGAAATAAAAATCTTGTTCAGGCCACATGGTACTATACTAATTCATCATAGTATAAACAATCATGCAGAATATCAATTTCCGTGGTGTAAATTTTAAACAAGTTCATAAATTTCCCAGATTCAACAAAATATTCATTTTCTTAAAAAGTTTTTGATTCCCGTAACAAAATTTTAATTAATGTGTAACTTAGTTATAAATGCAAACAGAAAATCTACCCACACCAGAACCAAACGTCGTAAGATAATTCAATATATATTTTTTTTTAAAAAAACCTAATTTTAATAAAAGCATATGAAGGGCTAAAAATAATATTTGAGTCAATCAGTGTTTTCATACCGGTACCTAATTAAAATAATGAATAAATTTAAAATATATACTGTACTAGTATATAATTATGCAGTGTATCCAACTAATGCCGCCTTATATTGTAGCCATACAAATACTTAACTTAATTAAAATCTATACTCGACATGTACACTAATCTCAGTCGCTAAATCGAGATTTAAAAATCCCATTGCAAAGAAATATTATTAAGCGTTATTACCGAAAAAATAATGCAATTTTGCAAACATTAATTCTTGAGTAAAAAATGAAATAATTTATTTTTAAAAAAACGTAGCAACTACGCTAAATGATAAACATAACACTTTTTCTTTTATTTGAAATAAACCT
Organism: Polydesmus complanatus; assembly: GCA_034692225.1. Lineage (NCBI taxonomy): Eukaryota > Metazoa > Arthropoda > Diplopoda > Polydesmida > Polydesmidae > Polydesmus > Polydesmus complanatus. The sequence goes on along the minus strand of JAQGAZ010000500.1, from coordinate 37,979 downwards.
ACATTTACTATTTCTTCTCATTTCATAGTACATGTACAGTACTGCAATTATATTTTGTTGTACACTGTATTCAAAATTTAACAGTGACGCGTGAAAGTAAATGTTTGTATTGTTCTTTTGATCTTGAGAATCCGGATCATTGCTTTCTATTCAAAATGTTAACCTACTCGACGACTATTATAATGAACTGTAATAGTTAGAACATAACAATAACAATTATTAACGCCACTATACATCATCTGCATGTATTATTCACGTTCTAGTCATCACCAACCGTCGTCATTTCGCATGATGCATCATCATTGGAACGTTTCCTCTCTCTCTCTCTCTCTCTCTCGACGTTTCCAATGAGTGAAAAATTAATAATGCATTCACTCGGTTGTTTGTGTAACACTACTTACCAAAAATAGAGGAAAAAGCTTTTTTTCTTTCAACTAAAGTTTAAAAATATCTATTAAAAGCTCCTTCGCATCACTATAAAAAAAAATAATAAAAGCTTTTATTATTATTGCTCTTTCAGCAGAAAGCGAACAGTAAATTTTATGAATATTCAGTACTAAATCGAGTAATGGATTCATGGAGCAAATAAAACTTTCTCAAGTCTCTCTATACGCACTTCTTCGTTTCTAATGCTGCCTTAAAAATACTTGACAAAAATAGCAAAAGCAACGAAGAAATTTCTAATTTCGTAAAAGATAAACTCACTATTTTAAGAGAGAGAGAGAAAAAAATACAATGCTACCAAAAATAAACAAACACTTCTTGGAAACACTACTAATTTTCATTATATATAATATAAAAAAATAGGGTTGTGGAAATAAACCAAAAAAAATTATTAAAACCTATATTTTACGCAATTTCGTGCTCAATTTCCATACAATTTTTTTTTTTCTCATTTCAATTCCATATTTATTATAAACTTACTTTAAAAAATAAATAAATAATCGGAAGGCGGATGTTGCGTACGGTACGATAAGTAAATCAAGACCAAAAAAACATGATTGCATTTTCGTATCACTTTCATTAAGCGCCCCATAATATTATTAGTTCAGAGTACACTCGATCGAGTATGCCGCGTGCACTCGAGAAAGAAATAAGAATACATGTACTGTATCGAAGTAAGGAAAGGGCAAACAGATGGCGTCCGTTATCTAAACACACTTTATTCTCCGTTAAATGTCAAAAGACTAAACTTGATTTATTCAATGTTTGTGTACTTGGTTTAGTCACGTGGCTCAGCGACTTTTCCAGGTCCCGGGAATTACAATTTTGCTACACGCGGCAATGCTAATCTCTCGCCTAAGCTTATTACAAAATATAAGCAGGAATTAAAAAAAAATATACCGTATATATCTCACGAGTAAGGTAGATTAAAAACAACGTCAATTGGCTTAATACTTAATGAATAACAACAATAAGGAAGAATATGACAACGAATATGATTAAACATTAGAAAAACATTCAAACATATTTTTTTTTTTTAATTTTATCCTTCAAATACTTAAATAAAAAATCTGCAAACCTTGCGAAGACGCAATTTCGAAAATATAAGGATTCAATGCAAGGTCTGAGTATTAATAATAATTAATTATAATTATTTTTCTCGCAAATTTTTCATCATTTCTTTTCTCTTTAAATCCATCTTATCCGAGATTTCACACGTGAGATGAGCTTTTAATATATTTGAGATATGCGTGTGAATCTGTCACCCACTCCACCTCCTCCTCACGCACCCCGCTAATTACGTTAGTTTTATGTGTAATATATTAGGTGGAGGATGACACTAACGTACGTGATATTGTTTTTATTAAGTTGACAAACGCGTAATTCCTAGAAAAGCTATCATCAACACGTGAGAAAGATCATTATTTATGGCTGAAACGCTAATTTACTTAGCGAAAAATAAAATATCGTCGGTTATTATCTGGCGCCGAGCAATCAATTAGAAGAGGGGAAAAAAATCTGATATTTAGCCTCGGAGTATGATCATGCGGCGATACGGAAAACAAAAAGCGCGTTACGCATATTGTTGTGATTTTAAGTGCTACTGTAATAATATTGTTCATTTTGTGTTTACGAAATAGAATTTAAAAAAATATTTGTTAATGCTATAAAAATAGACTGATTTTAGAATTTAACATTTTTGCATAAATCTGATTTATTCAATTGTCTTTTAAAATAAACAAATTTTGAGTATCGTATTTTAGCGACTATAAGACGCGCTTTTTTTAATCAAAAAAAATGTAACTTAAGCGTTTTATAGTCCAAAGGTACCATTTGGTTAAAGCCATAAAAAATCCTATAAATTAAGAGATCACTTGTTATAGTCCTTAAAATACGGTATCTGCACAACGACAATTGCTCTTCATTTCTAATAGTCAAAGCAACCTAAGTTAGTTGGTTCTTAAAAAAGAAATTATAAAATGTACAATTACCACTGCGCAATGATTTGCTCGTTTTAATCATGCATGAAAAACTGCTATTTAATAAAAAAAAAAAAAATTATGAATCCGATATTTATCTTAATTTTTATTTGTTCTAACGTGGGTTTTCAATGTCATCTGTCAGCATAAACACACGCAGAATCATTATTACAAATTGATCAAATCTGTCTCATACCTGCACCCCTTAAAGAATAAAAACAATTGTGTATATTACATAGTAAAGATTCAATAACATTTGTTATTCAATTTATTTCCAATGTTAAAGTATAGCTCGCATCTTGCATTGTTTAAACAATTTTATTTAATATATTCAAGTAAATTTTCGTAAACATGTTTTCTATAAAACTAAATTAAAAAAAATATATATTTTACTTACATTGTAATGTACGAGTAAGCCTAAATTAGTTTTTCCTATGTAATTTCGTGCATAAACGGCGATAATAATTATTAACACTGACTCAATCATGAAGTTCAAAGCACCTTTAATTTAATTTTTAAAAAAAAAAAAAAAAAGAAAGAAAACGATTAAGAACGACCCTATCATTTCCGATTAGGAAAAGTCTTGAGATAAATAAATCCTGAGGATCTTAGACGTCGACGGCGTGTGGTTAAGTAGTATTCATTATGCTAAACAGATGCCGGGGTATTTTTCCGTTAATAGCTGCGATAGAACGAGTACTTTTAGCCGCGGATTTCCAACCGAGCGAACAAGTTCCTATTGATTTCCATGCTAATTGATGCCGTTTGAACACCACTTCAACCCCGCCTACTTCTTTCCCCTCTCCTTCTTTTCTCCCGGAATCGAAAAAACAATCCTGTTGCTATACCCCCCTCCCCCCCCCCCCCTTTTAATTATTACTCTATTAGGAAATATAATTAGATTATTAATAAAAACAATCGCCCAGCTTATCGCTCGAATTATCTCAGCTCGTAAATTCATTGAATCGTTCGCCAAACCGCATGCACCGCCTCCCGAATAATGTCCAGATGGCGCTGGACTATACCCATCAAATAAAGGATGAGACCCCTTTTTATTCACAAATGACCTGCGCATGGCAATCATGATGCTCAATTCCGATGCACGGTTGAATGAAGCGTGTAAACATCGGTGGTAAACATAGATGCGCGTGCACACACGGATTTGTAATATTTTTGATCCTTAGGCACTTTTAATATTGCTAATCTGACTTGTTACCTAATATTTAGATTAAACGTACACAGCGCAATAATTATAAAAACATTCGCGATAAATTCTGGTAAAATTTGAGAAAAAGGTTTGTGAAAAGTTGTTGCTAATTAAAAAAAAATTCAGCCTTTTGCAAGTGTTCAATTTTCAAATTCTTTGATGGATAATCATTATTAACTACTGTACATGTATTGCGTAGTAAACTTATTCAATATTTAATGCATAAGTAATTCAATTTGGCGATAGCAACAAAAATTCAAATTTAATTTGTTCAAACATGCAAGTAGCATTGCAAAATTTTACAAGTACAGTGCACCGTTGATCAAATGAGTACATGTACTACTCGATATTATTACAGTACTGTACTTCGACAAACAAAATAATAAAGTGCCGGCGCTCTAATTGGCAAGGTCAGAGTAATAGGTTCCGGGGATACATGTCCAGGCCCTTGAAAAATAATGCAATAATGAAAATTAATGATGGAGAGTACTACTGCACTTTTGGATTGTTTGTATTATTTTATTTGCAACCAATTATTATATTGCATCTGTCTCATCTTTGAACCAAAAAGCACCAAATATTTGTTGACTTGACAAATAGTGCACGGCCCTACGTTTACATTAAACTCTAAAATGCGAATAACAGGGGTAGTTGAAACGCTTTTTCCCCCCGTCTGTTTATTTCATGTTATTCACTTGACTTATATTTACTTAAAACTTATTTTTTTTTTTTTAGACTAGACCTAGTATCCTTCTTGTACTCGCCATTTCAATTATATTTTATAAAGTTTTAATTTAATCGAACTTTTTTTTTTAATAAATAAATTGTTAAAAAAAATTATATACATATAGGAGTAAGACAAATATCGTTAAAACATTAAGCTAGATTTCTAATGTTGATCTAGTTTTAAGTTTTTCGGTAGCAACACATTAATAGATACCCCCCATTAGAACATGAACGTCATAACCTGATAATTATACTCGACCAAAAACATAAAATGAAAAGCTTAATAGAAATCCGACGAAATAATAGAAAATTCGAAATCAGCGCAAACGGCGTAATCTCTTCATCTAAAACATCCTTTTAATCTCAACTCGTCGAACAAGTACAATACGAGTGAATGTCGTCGCTTTCATTTATTTTTTTCTTGATTATTTTTCCACCCTTTTTTTATTTTTTATTCTTCTCTCCTCTTTTCTGACTTAAGTCTATTTAATATGACGTTTCGTATAATAGAATTATTGCATAGCAACACGAGCGCGCGCGCTCTTAACATTCGCAACATCCTCATTTGCCTTTTTTAAAAAAAGACCCAAGCCAACCGGGTTCCGTCGCATGCCATTTCTATACATCGAAAATTAATAGCGAAAAAATAACCCAATTCTCGTTTATTTATTCGAGATTTCTCCGCCAATAATAATAATTCTTAAAGGTAAGGGAAACGATGTCACGGTCAAAGTTGTATATGTTATACCGTAGAAATGAATGAAAAATAAAAAGGAAAAAGGAAGAAAAAAGTATTTAATAAGAATTTTATTGCCGTTGTTTAATATCTCCCCCGCCCCCCCCCCCCCCCCCCCCCCTCCTATATCTTTGTAATGTTTACGTAGTACAAAATTGACCTAATTTTAAATACTCGCGTAGCAACAAAGGTAAATGTAGCAGTATAGATGCGGGGAGAAGGGTGCACGTTGAAATCTCAAAAACCTAATTACCAGTTTAATTAATAAACGAATTAAAACTGCAGTTGGGTGAGCAAATAAACAGACGCAATTGTTTGCTAAACCCCTTTTATTTATTAGTGTTTCTCAAAAGACATAAAATTATTGTCTAGCATTTAAAATACTAAACAAACTATTTATATCCACGATTTTACGCAAAACCATAGAAATACTGCTCTTTACAAATTATGTTACTGTATCTGTAAAAGCAACAGTCGTCGAGGTAAAAATAAGCGTTAATAATATTAGTACCTATAACATTATACATGTAATGTCTGCGATTTAATCCACCGTATATAAATATTATTTTGATTTAAAACCAAATTCAAATAGAAATGGAATCGTTAAGAGCAAAAACATTTATTTCGCATATCACTATTAAAATTAATTTTTAATACCCCTTAACAAAAATGAATGACTTTTGCGTGGTTTTAACGCATTTGTCACTTTTTAAAAAAATTAATAATTATTGAAGATTAGCAATAAATTTATTTTTACCCATATCACTCTATTCTCTATTATTCCTATAGATCCTACGATGCTCTTCCGAATGTGAGCAGATCTTACTACCGGTTCAGTAATTTATTTTTGCTGCTAATCATGTCTGGCTGCGTTGCCGTCATTAAAGAGTTTACGGTTTAGCTTTTTGCTTGATCATCTTATGTTTATGACGTCTTTCGAATGCTAATAATAATATTGTATAAAAAAATTGTTGATGCTCCAATAAAAATTCTTACTTATGTCGGTATTACTGTTACAGCTATAGGAATACAGTAATTAATTAGTTTTTTTAAAAAATTGTTTATCGTAAACCAAAAACTTTCAAACTCCTACGACATTAAAAGTAGAGTTAAGGGTATATAAAACAAAAAAAAAATAAAATAAACTCAGATTTATGTTGTCAAAAAAATAAATATACTGTAATGACAAAAATAGCTACAGAAAAAAATAGCGGTAATTAAAAACAAAAATCAATAAATGGCCAAAATTAAGTTAATTTGTATAGCTAAATTTAAAAATAATCTAAACCAACACTAGCAAAAAAAAATAAAAGATTAATAAAAAGATCATTAAAAAAAATTTTAATTCCGTATCCTCGGGGTGACTTATTTTAAAACTAGTTATTTAATTATTTACCTAGCTAATTAAAATTGATTAATCAAACATTCAATCTTCATATAAAATTCATATTGTATAGTCTAAAAATATCCTGGAATCTAAATATAAGTGAGGAGTGGGGGAAGGTAGGGGTGTTTATAAAGCGTGACTCGAGGACTTAAATCTTCATGGTTTAAAAATAGAAAGTGTAGCAAAACTTACGATTCTTCTCCCAAACAACTAAAGTAACAACCAGTTGTAAATAATAAATGCACATCGATTTCATTGGTTACAACACAAGATTAGTACCTAAATACCCCCAAAAGCTTCGCAACAACAGCAACAAAAAAAAAAAAAAAAAAAAAAATGCGCATCAAATGTCAACACCGGCTTTTCAAATAATGAATGAAATCTACTGCTCAACTGACAATTCCGCCTACGCATCCGCCCCCGCACAAATACTACGCGCACGTATTTGCGCATATACAGTAAGCTCATCTGATCATTCATCCGATCCATTCAAAAACGCATCACATTTTTTGAGAATGCACTCACTTTGTAAACACTCACTATATTTTCTTTTTCTTCCGTGTTAAAGAAAAATAAAAATACAACCCCATACTCTCTCAATTCACCTGATTTATATCGGTCGCGGAAGTTTTATTCACGCAAAAATGTTCCGCATCAATTTGCATCAATAATTATTATATACGAGCAGGTAAGAATAAAAGAATCGCGCGCGCGCACACTTTAATTTATGAAAAAGCTAGTTTTACCTTGAGAACTAACTGCAAAACGTAATTAAATTGTCCGTGTTTATTTTTAGAACTCCGCATCCAAATCTAACTCGGTCGGTTCCACTTACTCGACCAACTCGAAACGAGCGAGTTGAAATGACCCAGTCTCTCTCTCTCTCTCTCTCGCGTCGATAATATTCGTGATTTTTCGACGCTCCAATTTGTGTCATCAGGTTACTCGAGCAAGGTCGCCTTTCCTTCCATCACTTATTCATCAAAGATATTGAGCGCTACCTGAGTTTTCGATGCTAAATCGTAGAACAAAATCCTGTACGTAAAAGAAGGAGGGGGGGGAGGAAAAAATATAGACGCGTATGTATGTAAACATAATACCTTGTATACAACGTTGAGCGGGCGCTATTCTCGAATCTAAAATGGATTGAGTACATTTCCGATCGGGAAAAAAGTGTATCAACGTTACAAAAATTTCCTCGGGGAATCAATTCTAATCGATTTTCACTCTTCCTCCCTCCCTCCCTCCCGTCTTTAACGGTAAACACAAACGTAAACATATAAACTTTAAAACAGACGGCTCTATAGTATTTACGGTGTACTTTTAACACGCAACGCTATATAGAATTTTCCGGGGATTAATAAAATGGTCGAGGAAATAAAATTGTGATTTTAAATTCGCTCTCGAAAAACCAAAAAAATAAACGAAACGATCGATCATATGGATCCCAGCCTAACCGGTATTATACAGTATACGACAAAAGGCAATCTACTAATTACTATAACAAATGAGACCACAAAAAAAAATTAAGAATTAACCTAGATGACCAAAGCCTCATTACGGCCGAACATTCTAATGGTGTATTTGTGAAAGCAAGGTCGATCGTAACTAACGAGAACGGTGTGTTACCCAACTGAGATGCCGTAACGTCAAAATGTTACGAAGCAATTATATTAATAGCATTGTTCATGTCGCTTATTAAGTTAAAAAAAAAAAAAGGTAAACAACAAAGATAATACAAACTACGGTACGATAAGAAAAAAAAAAAAAATAACGCATCAGAACGTTATTTAATTTATTTACTTTTAATTAATAAAAACAAACACACGAACGAAAAGCTAATTAGTTTCCGGTTGCAACCCGAGTTAATTTTCTCTCTCATCAAATCTAAAAATTCGCTTTAATAAAAATGCATTAATTTACTTTCATCAAAAAAAAAAAAAAAAAAAAATCCTACGCGCAGAAGTAAAACTTCGTCAATTTGAATATTTCGGCTTAGATTAATAGACTAAGTTGCAGTGTCTAATGATGCGTAAAACGCAAAAATATAAGCAAATACGGAAAGGAGTCACACGTTTCAGTTAAAAAATAATGTAAATACCGTACCAAAAAAAAAAAAAAAAAATGTACTATATGTACTTTCAATTTCGTTGCTCGAAATTAAACTACCAGTACTCGAAATGTAAACATTGAATAAAGAAAATATTAATGCAATGTTGACGATCTTTTTATAGGAGACTACTTTCAAATTAAACTAAGGTATGTTATTTTACAAGCACTTTAATCAGAAAGTACTCCTCAAAAAAAAAAAAAAAATTTAATTCAAAATAATTACCCCTTCCACGTCTAACTACTCAAATATTAATTAATAATAGCGTTCCCGTAAAGTAAACTCGTACATAATTTAGTGTTACCATATCCCTCAATAATTGTTCGTTAAATATAAATAAGAGACGGAGAATCATTAATGGCCATGCCAACAAAATAGGCGTGTTTGTGGATGGATAAGGCGTGGTGTTCAACAACGAAGGTCGCCTATGACAATCACTAAATTCTACTTTGCTAAATGTACTAACGTTAAAAAAAAAAACGGTCTCCTTTTCCATTCAGTGCATTACAGTGTGGCCGTGACCCATTTCCAATATCCTGCTCCATATACTCGCGCCTAGAATGGCGCTATAGTTATAGCATTACACGCACCGGTGTATTAGCATTTACCTCCATCAACCGCCCCTAGCTCCAACTCACTCATACGCCCCACACGGAAGAAACAAAACACACGTACAGAAGAATATTATAGTACATTATACTGTAAATACAGTAATATTATTTTAAAAACTTTTCAATATGTTGCAGATATAGTGAGGAAGAGCTTTGCCGTTCCGCTCCAATTATGAAGCGGATTCGACGGAGCTATCTTCCAATTCCCATCATTTATGAACCAATAAATTCGGAAATGCAACTCCTTACTCCTCTCCTCCCACCTCCCGGCGTTTAAAATTAGGAACCGAGACAAAGAAGTTAAAAAGAATCGATGCTATTCGATAACGATTTCAGATTCCGGATCATATATCGATCTTTGAAAGCAAAATGCGCGTATATACTTTTTTTTTTTTTTACAAAGAAAAGAACATGGGTGCCGCGGAATGAATGAGGCTTACAATAGTCGACCGCCAATTAGATGGCTTCACATGTAACACCCCACACTATTGTTCTCTCGCTACCAATCGGATTTCTCAAGCTTCATCTACTCCGTTAATTCAAATAATTAAGTTAATTAACTGCGCATACTTTCCGTATTTTAGCAAACGTTATACGAATTTTAGTTTGAAATTTTCATGCAATCTTAAAACAAACTGTACATTTATTGTTAAAATTCTCAGATGTTAAAATAAAGAATCAATAAAAAATCACAACAGAATTGCCCATTAATTTTTTTTTTATTTTTTCAGATTTATCACCGGGAGAAAAAAAAGTGCTACAATATTGAGAGAGTAGAGCCAGTGTTTCCCGTTTCTGTTTCAAAACAGAAATACTATAGCTTACTTACATCTCGATACGGAGGCTACGAGAAATACTAATGCCATAAAATTACATTAAGCCCAAAACTTTTTTTTTTTTTTTTACAAAACACAAACATTTTCCACTCTATTTAATGTGCAATTCTGCTCAAATCCGTATTTCGCACATTAAAGTTGAGCCGAACTTTTTTCAATTTGAATTCCTCAAGTTCAACTTTATTTCTAAACTCAAACTATTATTATTTTTTATTATTATTAATTTCAGCAAAAAAAAAAAAAAATTAGTACCGGTACATCGCACAGATAAAAACCGCTTTAAATTTTTTCCCGGAAATTTAATCAAATAATTTATTACTTTCCTTTCATTCGCTTTTATAATTTGCGCAAGTTTAACATGAATTGTGACAAAATTTACTATCAAATTTCCCTAATAAACAAATGTTGCGCCGCTAAAAGCAGCAGAGAAACCAAAAAAAAAAGAAGAGCGTGTAGATGGAAACAGTCATTTCCGATGAAATACGATTAGATTTAGTTGATTTTGTCATAGATTAGGAAGCGGCGAACGAGAAAACAAGAAAGACCTTGCAATGCAAGTCTGGTCTAAAAATAGCGCCGACATAAGGAATAAAATAGAAAGAAAAAAAAGAAGAAAATGCGGTGTTACTATTGGACTAATACTAAATATTATCTATCAAATCAGTTTTTAAAGTGCAAGGACGCGGCGGTATATACGGCACTTGCAGGCGCTGCGGGCCAAATTCACTTATCCAAAATAAGTAAAATGCTGAGATAAAATACAGAACTTCATCAACCCTTTCCGTAACATATATAATACGGTATACCCCATACCCCGTACCGCAAACTATCAAGCACCCATCACTAACAATAATCTTCAACTATTTTCGTCGTCGTCATCGTCTCAGCGCCATTAATACTCTACATGTACTCCTATCTCTCTACCCAATGTTTCAGCAACCAATTGCCAACTTCACATTGTGTTTACGTCGTAAAACGTCAACAATAAAAAAAAACACACATTTCGAACCATAAAAAGTATTTTAACTTAAAAATTAAATAAACTTTTCCGACTTTATTTTGGAAACAAAGAAAATAGGCAGAAATTCGAGTCATTTAGCCTTGTTATCGTAATTCAATGCTATTTTTTAACTACGCCGTTTTTGCCAGTTCCCGGGATTATTATAAAGCTATTTAAAAACCATAAAAGTTTTAAACTATCAATTAAACTTAATTTTTTTATATATACTGTATAGCAAACACCTAAAATTAAAAATATAGACTTTAAAAACATTTTAAAATATTAAATTCCTGATTATAAATCCTTAAAACGTGAACTTGCCTCTCGTCGTCTACATTAATTTTTATGAAACGTAAAAAAAAAAAATGTATATATTGATTTTTATCTACTTTATATGAACAGCCTAAAATAATGAAAACGTTAAAGTGATGGATATTACATTTTATGAGGAAATTAAAATACAGTATATGAATATACGGTAGTCATTTGAATAATTAAAAGTCGAATGATGAGAAGAAAAGCAACTTGATTTTATTGCTAACCTTCAAATTTATTCTTGTTTCCTTTTATGATTGTATTTACGAATTCGAATAAAATTGAAGGTTTTTTTGACAATAAAAAAAAACAAAAAGTAAGAGACATGATAGTATATTAATGTAGCGATATATCGAATGTTAAAAGCACCAAAAATATCTTTCTACCTATCCTTGCAATTTATATCTATCTTATTTATTTTAGATAATTCGATCGATGGAATACAATTTTTTTTTATATACTGTATTCAGTATACGAGTATTGATTCAACAACATTTTTGTTCAATGTTTCGACAATCAATTTCACATTTTCTAGCGTTTCCAAACCCGTCGCTATCGTTTTTATGTTCAAATAAAGCGGCGCAATCAATAATTATGTTTTCCTCTATGGATGATAGAGCCTTACTCGTCGAAATTTGCGTTTAAACTTCACAAAAAAAAGTAAAACAAAAAACTAATACGGTACTGTAATACTTCGCTGCGAAATTAATCAAAAAACTAAAAATAAAATGATCGTATCATGTTTCGATCGTTGTCGAGCAATATTTTTGTTGACGCAACTGACTAGCGGAACAGGATGCCAATAAATAAATAAATAAAATAAAATTTAAACAGCTTCTTTAAGGAACCACAAATAGGGAGTATATTTTCATCGTTTAAAGCATTTATTAAAACAAAAAATTTTAAAAAAAATTTCATTTGCAATTTCAGCTTCAGAAATAAACGAAAACCGAAAAGTGCAAACTATTTCTACTACCGAGAAATCGTTTTACAACATTTTTTTTTTTATCTTTTAGAAAAGAAAATAATGAAATATAAATTTTATAATACGGTAGAACAAGGTTATAACGATATCGGATATAAAGAACAGTAATTTTCCGTGAATCAGATGTATTTCCCTTATAAAAACTATCGTTAGATCAAATTTAATGATTTAATTTATTATTATTATTTTCGATTTTTTAAAATCCATCAATCGCTCTCAAATGTTGAAAGGGATTGAAGATTACTTTTCCATGTAACGTGCCTCAAATCTGATGTAACATCATAATATTAAACAGCTCGGTCGGAGTCGATCCCTTCGATGTCGTTATAACCGAGTTCTATAGTAATTACTAACGTTAAAAATTTTAACTGAAAATACTTCTATGTAAACTAATATGCGTAATTAAACTTTTATGCTTTAAACTATAAATAATACGTGTAATTATAATTGTTGCCCCGTAATGTTTTGAGTGTAATACGTTAAACTTTATACCAGAAAACCAATTACAAAAGCAACAACCCATATCGCAATTTGCAAATTTTCTGATTGCCAATTACTATTAAAAAAAACTTCATAAATTAAAAAAACATTTTTTTTTTGCATCTGTTCTTCGGTCTGCCATTCTATCACTCACTTATTATTATTTGGGCTTCTTTGCGTCACATCATTCGGTTACCCCTTGCAAGTGGAATCGCAGTTGGATAAAACTGTTGATGCGAAACTGGAAGAATCCAAACAAGTGAAACCCTGTTCTATCGACTGTTACCATGGTAACTCGACCATCACCAGCAGTAAAAAGGTACGGATACACACATCAGCACACCATAAGGTACATATTCGCGATTTTACTACGATACGATACAACTACACCTGATCTTCAAGAGCGGTGGAACAGCATGCGCGCGCAGCTATCGAAAACTAAGAGATGAAAAGTAGGAAAGCAAAAAAAAAAATGAGCGAGCGAAAGTAGAGCGTCGTTCTACTTCCCTTGACAATGAAAAAGCAGCAGTTGAGATGAAAACGAAGAATGAATGGTTGTCGAGTATAAAGAAAGAAGCAAGCGGTGGTGGTGGCCATGTTTTCTTTCGATCGCAAGGTGAAGAGCGGTAAACAAAGCCATCAATCACCACGCTCCGGATATCCCGATACCTCCTTATCTTGAAGGAATTTAAAGGAAATGATTTAGATTCGGCAGGGGCTCACGTTTCACCACCTCACAACCGTTGCTACAACCAGATCTAACCTCGATCTAACAGCGCTATCATTTTCGAATTTTACGAGTGGGACGCAGAGACCGGAAAAGTTTTTCAAACTTATCCTTCAAAGTTCACACATCTCATCTCGTTCCCAATTCACATTTATACCGTGATTTTTTTTTTTTAATACTAATGATATCTCGCGCTATTCCGATAGTAAGAATCAACAATAAATTACCGTCTGATAAAAATTATTTTCATAACATTAAAATGCCAAAATTATTGCAACTGAAAAACTTGCTGCAAAATTTAATTAACAAGTCTTAAAAAATTGCATGTTTAATTTCGACTTTAAAACCAGCAATGTAAACAACATCTAATTGCAAATTGGTATTGCTTATTATTATCTAAATTGTTGGTTGCGATGGTTTGCCTACGGTAGTAGAAGTCCACAATAAATCAAACTTTTTAGACATAACCTCTTTATCCATATTCAGTTTATTTTGGCATTGATTTATTTACCTGTATAATAAAAAATGATGAAGCCAAATTAGGAAGCAGAGCTATGCGTGTCTTTACCAGCCAAAACCTCAGGTCTTGCGCATCAGCTGGTCGTAATAACTCACTTTAAGAAAATAGAAATTATTGGTGACTTTTCCTAAGCAACCGAGACCATATTGCTCGTGAAATTTACCATTGCGTTAAACGTGTTCCTAAGCTTTATTAAAAGCCGCCTAGTAAATAATAAACAATCGAGCTCGACCATCTTCTCATCTCACGCGCTGAAACTTCGTAAACGTAGTCCCCATCACAATTAATTATTTAACTTTTTTTTATATTATTTTTTTAAATAAAAAAAAAAAAAACCTCTCGCAATTACGAGACGAGTAATGTGTTCGCCAACCGAAAAAGTCCATCAAATTTAATTACCTATTCTCGTGATAATTCGAAAGCTGAAGCAGTTTGTAATAGGTGACCCAAATTTTCAAGGATTTTCTTAAAAGTTCAGCTCCGATTTAATAACGCAAACCTGAGTTCGGTTGTGATCCAATGGCTAAAACCACGTCTACCATCAACAATACTGTAGTAATAATAATAATAACAAGCGGTAGCCCGATCAGTACAGTAGTGTTAAGGGCGGTTTTCGCAATTATTACGACTATTCCCGTAGGCATTATTTTTGATACTGCAATCCGCTTTTATCCGTCCCAAACGTCGAAGGTTTATTTTTCTTCATTCACGCGCCGACTCAAACTCTTAATTCTATTGTCGAGTCGTTTGTTTTTACGAGAGAAAGGCGGGGTAAGCCAACGTCTTCAACTCTTTCGTCTCTTAACTAGCGCCATCTACTATACAACCTAACTCCAACTATTATTGCTCTCTCAAAATAAGTTAACACGTGTCACGCGCGGCCTAGAAAAATGATGCGAGTCAAAATTGTTCTATTTTCAGATAGCAAAAAAAAAGATAAACAAGAGTAAAAGTAATAACGCGGTGGTCAAAACTGAACGCAAAAAAAGTCACAAATGGCGTCCTAAAGTGACAAGCATATTGTAAACAAACTTTTTTTTTTTAAATGTATATATATATATTTTTTTTTTTTTTTATTAAAACTTAAAAGAGAAAATAATATTCTTTTTAGTGACCTTATTTTCAAAATGCGTCGCTTTTCTGGGTTTATTTACGATAAAATACACGCAATAGACCTGCCTCCTCTTCAATATTCTTCTCGATGTGACACTTTATCAATACCGTGCAAAAATTTCATCTCAAGGATAACAAAGCAATAACTTAATACAACATCAACGCAAATGTAATAAGAGACGCCAACCTCAAAATGGAGGCGCCAATAAGCCGATATTTAAACGTACCTAAGTTCTGAAAATGTCAAATCCGTAAAACCAATTTTCATTAATAAATAAATAATCGTTAACAATTTTGTTTTTTAAAAAAAATACTTTGTAGCATTATTTTAAAATTTATATTAACTTGTAAATTTTTAGACTCATTTAAAGAGAAATTATTTAGCTAATTAAATCTCGTAAACTCGAAATAAAATATTGTTTTTTTTTTTATTATTATTTTAGAAAATTTATACTTTCACCGTTATATGTACTGCATGTCAAGCCCTCGAAAATTCAATGACGTCTAATGTAAAATCAATAATAGATGCTTCACTATTTTCTCTCCAAATTTTCAATCATTCGCCGTCTACATTTTCCTCATCGTTAATTTTTCCCCCTCAAAAAATTGAAAACCTCATTAAAAAGGTTTATAAATGTCAAAAATAATTGGTCGTTATAAAAAAAAAAACCAAGCATTGAAACAATAACTAAAGCATCAGCTGGCTTTAACGTTAAGTTTGTATTATTTCAATGTTATAATAATATTATGCGGTGGACCATACTATTTAGTAAAGAAGAAAAAAAAAACCATTTTCATTTGTAAATGCACGCAGCTCCGATACAGCGATTTTCCTTTAAACTCAATAAATACTTTTGCTAATTTTGCAATCCCTCTTTAACAACTATAATTGTATGCATTTGCATACTCAAAATAAATAAAATAACGTAAACATATCCCATGATGAAATGCAATACCCGACTTGCTGCTCCAAAGTTAAGCAAACATTATATACACCAATGCTAAGCTGGTTTGCGCGTGCGCTTTTCGAGCCAAAATTTCAAGCCACGCTTCATATTTCATGAACTAGCTTTCGATATTTGATTTAAGAAATTAATCATACATTAATTAACTAGCAATTAATCATACATCGAAATTCTATGTTTACATTAACTAGCATAAACAAAGCTACAAAGTTTTGAGCAAACACAATAATAATAATTTTGTTTACACACACACAAACGTTTAATTCAGAAAGTGCATAAAACCTTCTGTCTTTTTGAAAATACTGTACTGTATAAAAAATACTGATAAATCAAACAGTTTATAATTAAAATTTTTTTAAAAAAAAAAATATTAAAAACGTTAACTAAAAAAAAATAGTTCATTAAAATTATAGGTCACTCAACTTTACTTCATAAATACAGTATATTTTTGTCTGCACCGTATTTTTTTTTTTATTTCGTTCGCGTTAGCATTTACATCTGTAATGTGTATGTCAAAATCACATATACAATTCAAACATGAAAAGAAATTTGTATGCACAAACGTCATTATTAACTATCCTTTTTTTCTTCAAAGCCGACCCAGCCGCAGCGTAAACAAAACTATGGTAATAAAGCGCGGCAAAAACTTATTATGTTGGAGTAGAGAGAACTGTAGAAGAAAAGTGTGTTCTCAACCAGACTTTCATCGAGTATTCTAATGCACATGGCACAGTGCGATAGCCTGCGCATTCCATTCGCCTCATTAATCACTCACTCAATTTTTAATAAATTTTCTCCAAAACAAAATAAGTCTACCAAAAAGAACCTTTTAAAGCAATTTAACCAAGAAAAAAAAATAATAAACTGACATTTTCCAAAAAAAAACTATATATAAAAAAGAAAACTTAAGGCGGCTCTCGCATAAAAATTGGCATATTAAGAGTGAATAGCAGTCGCGTGCAAGCAAACAATAGAACTGTGATGGCAATGAACTTCAAAATATCTTATTAATAATTTACCAAAACAAATTACGAGTTATTTCTACCAAACGAAATTATGAGCTAAACGTTAAATGAAAAAAAAAAAAAAATTTGAGCCTAATTTTTCATATCGTAGTTTATTTGTCGTTTGAACTCGGCCGAGATTGTAGTCAACAGCTGTAAATAATGCACTCGAGCGGGCGACCTGCCTAAGTTAAAGATCAACCCTAAAAATATATCTCTTTCAAGCACTCAACTACTTTTGTCTCTCATCGTTAAGCCGCACAAAAAAAAAAAACCATATATAAATAAAGAAGTGTACACATTTCGTTTTTTTTCTTTCTAATAATTGCCGTGCAATGCAATCGTTTAACTGCTACTATACGGATTTTAGCCTCAAAAAATATTCATAATAATATTTACGATTTCAATGGCGCTGCTACAAGATGGATGCTCTGGTGAACGTCAAATTAATTATTTAGCTTTCCGATGTTTTAACCAAATATGACTAATATTTTAAATACCGTAATTATTGCATGTGAATTAATGCCATTATTTAAACGAAAACGCGCTTTATTTTGGGTAACAGTGCTATTTTTATCGCTTTTATGCATTTATAACGGGTATGTCATTTTCTACAATGTGCTTTTTTTATTTTAGGAATACGCAATATAGTACATGTACTGTATACACATAAATGCTTCAGTATTGTTTTTGACGCTCGTACTTGAGTTCGGTGTTTTTGTGAGGGAGTGGGTGGTAAGATGGATGTTGATGAAAGGTGCAAAAAAAAAACCCCGAGGCGGTGTTATCCACTGCGCATGTCATTTCAAAGGCCATGCAACTGTTTTTCAGTTGTTATTGTACTCGCAAACACGCGCTATATGTTTACAACTAAAACAAAGATAACGCCAAGAGCTGTGAAATATAAAAAAAATATAATATCTATCTAATTACCAGACGGAAAATAACAAGAGTCTTAAAAAAATTATATACCGGTACTGTACACGTAATTATTGCGAGTAATTTGTCTCATTCCTCGTTTCTTCACCGTGTCTTCGAAGCAAAATTAATTAAATAAAGTATTTAGAAGTTATTCCGCGGCTCTACTTTTCACTACAATTTTACCACACATAAAACTTGTTCGGACTGATCATTTCAACTAAATCATTAGTCGGCGCTTAATAGCATTAGCGCACGGAAAAATTTAATTTGTTTAGAGTGAAGCCGCTTTCGTTTATCGATTTCAAACAAAATAGAAAAGGCCAGACATTTCTTTTACACGCGAAGTACAAACTACATTTTTTCAATGATATAAAGTTCAACGAAGTAGTCAGTAGTAAATTTTTTTTTTTACAAAAATATATTTTGACATTTAAAGAA
The DNA here is from genome assembly GCA_034692225.1 of Polydesmus complanatus. Classification (NCBI taxonomy): domain Eukaryota; kingdom Metazoa; phylum Arthropoda; class Diplopoda; order Polydesmida; family Polydesmidae; genus Polydesmus; species Polydesmus complanatus. The sequence goes on along the minus strand of JAQGAZ010000500.1, from coordinate 19,475 downwards.
AAAGTAGCCTATAATAAATACAAAGTAAAAACACGTCAAATTCGATCAAAAAAGTCCTCTTTTTAAATAAATAAAAAATAAACTCATTAAAAAAAATTATCTAAACAAAACAATGCTAATTATAATTAATTATATGGTGTGTTATAGAAGCAAAACTAAGCTTTGTTTTTTCAAATTATTTTTTTTTTTAGATATAAAATATATTTTGAAAACATTTACCTCGGCGCATAATTTTTTTTTAAAAGTATTGCAAATTTAAATAGCGAATAATAATTGCGCTTCATTCAAAGATAAACTCATCAAATTAGCTAATTAATCTTACCCGAGTATATTATTTCCAAATGAAAGCCAACCTCACCGTTCTTCTGCTTCACGTCACTTTTAGAAGTTTGTTTACCAAAATCCCCGCTACCGCTAATTCTTCGTTGATTTTCGTACGGAACCCAACCGCACGTCATTCGATACCAACAAAGTCTATATAACAAGTTGTAGAAATGAAACGCAGTCGAGGATATTATCTTTATCTCCGTAACGCAATATTCATCAGAAGAGCCGGTCTTGGCGTAGGCTGCGGTGCATTAGGAGCGGAGAGATTGTCTAAATAATTTATCGATCCTCAAGACTCGACTGGCCGCTATCTCCAAAGAGAGAAAAAGATAACTTTTCAACACCTTCTCATCGCATCCGTTTACACTTAAACCACCCTCACCGCTGCTGCCTGCATGCATCTCCCATTAGGCCCATATAATTACATCTCAATGGTAAAGAGTGCGCAAGTACCGAACGAGGACATAACAAGCCCTTGTCTTCCCCGACCAGCCGAAATAAAAACAGGGCTGAGAAGAGAAGATGAAGAAAAAAAGAAGAAGAAAAAAAAAAAACAGGGCTCGCTGAGAGGAAGTGAATTTCTGACAAGCGTTGAGATAAATGGAAGAGTGTTTATATCCGCACTCGGCGCACGTATCGTTCGCTGAGATTGTTGTCAGGAAGAAGACGGATGGTTGTGTGGGTTGAAGGTAAAAATGTCGGAGCTCTTCTCTCTATCTCTCTTCCTCGTCGCCTGAAGGAAAGTTAAGTGCAACGTAATAATGTTTTGAGACAACTTTACGTATCTAAAACATTTGTCGTAAAGCAATGATGTTAGCATACGTATATTTCTGCCTACTCATCGCTGTATAACGAAAGCCAAAATATATATACTGTATATTATTGCGAACGTTATTATTTAAAAAGATAACGGTTAAGACGCAAAAGCGTGTCTTCAGGTTGTAATCCGATATAGATTATGATATTATATCGATCGAATTTTCGAAGTTCAATGGCAGTTCGTACGTTTCTCCCTACTATATTATTTTGCTTTTCCCTCCTTTAAATCTAATAATTATTGAGGTATGTGTTTTTCTTGAGTTTTGCGAGCGCATAAGAAAAACATCGTAGGTTTTCGTAGCACTCCCAAAAATCTCATATTTTTAATAAATATTTATGATACCAACTTAGAAATAAAATCCGTATATTGGCGATGACATGCCTCACTACGTTATTTATTTTATTTTTCATATTATCCTCGAAAAATATATTTCACCACCGGTATTAAAAATTTAAAATCTCAGGCAAATGTTTCTTAAAAGAATATCAAGTTTTCTCAGAAAAATAAAAATTTTAATATTTTTCTGCTATTTCAGTAACAATATAACGCGCTTAACATTTTCAAAGCTATTTCGACTTACAAATTGCATTTTAAGAAAAAAAAAAAACCTAAGTTGCGTTTTAATAATAAATGAAGCAATCAAAAATAAAACCTACAGCTTTAAATAATTAATTAATCGCCAAGACGACAATTTGCTTGCGATTTTTTTTTTTTTAATTTAATTTGATTGACATTATAAAACAAAATCGACGCAATAAAAATAGAAGCAATTAATTAAATTACGCCGTGTAAATTTCAAAAATTTGTAAACATCGGAGGAATTGTCCACACAATCTTTATTTGCCCTTATATAAATCGCGTCGTATTAAATAAATAAATACAGTAGCTCCAAATTATTATATTTCAACGCGCACATACAGTTTTATTATTACCGTATATTTTTAGAATTCATTAGCTTACGAGTGCATTTAGGGAACTTCATTCTGCGCAAAGCCATATTTTATTCGCCTAAAATTATTAATTAATTAATTAAAAAAAAAGTCTCTGTAGTTCAATTATCTCATCCTTAAAGCTGTCATTACTTTCTTAAAATATGCTATATACCGTATAGAAAAGTTTGCGAAAAACGCGTTGTGGAACCGCATCTTAATAATTATTTATCGTTTAAAACCCGCTCGATTCATAAGCCCCTGATGCACTTAGCAAAATCTGCCAACTGCTAATTACACAATTAAAAATTTGTCAGACGATACAAAGTGCTGAAACAACATGTTTAGAGGCAATTTTAGCGCCTCAGCCTCTCTCGTTCCCTCTATCATTTAAGTCTTGTGGTCGCTGCGTTGGGTGACTGACATCATCACCGAACGGATCAATACACTTGACTCGGGCACGCCTTTTCTTTGCTTTAGATTCAATTACATTTACTATATAAAAACCCCACAGAAATTGAAATTAAATTCACTATTTTACTTAACTTATAACGACCATTAATTTCGCTTCTTCTTAATAGGTCGGTGAGTTAAATTACTATTGTTTGTTAGTTAAAATACGATGTCGGAATTTTCAAAACGAATTCACGCTAAATAAAATTTCGAGAAATAAAAAAAATAACGATGCCATTTTTAAAAAAATCTATTTAAAAAAATAATTTTGAGCCTACGGCTAATTAACTGTTGGCAAAAGAAGCCGAAGCGATCAACGTTTACGTTTTCAAAAATATCCTAAAAATAAAACTAAAACTAGGTTAAAAATATTTACTATGAAAACTCAATTAATATTATAGAATGACTATTCCGAAGGCTTACTGGATGTAGCAAAAAGCGAATGATACTCTCTTTTATTTGCACCGCTTGAAACGTGCGTCGTAGCATTCAAAACGTGTCAAAAATAGCGCAGTAAAAATATCTCGCGGCTGTGATTAAACTCTTCAAAAAATATGTCATAATAATTAACGCAGATTAAAATAATACAATTACATTAGAAATACAAATATTAACAATTGAATTAAATAAGAAAAAAAACGCCCCATGATGATAACAAAATTATATGTATGGTTAATAAAATGTCACGTTAAAACTAAGTGCATTCAGTCATAACTACAAAAAAAAAAAAAACTTATATATTATTCAGAAAAGACCCCTCGCACTCCCTATTTAAAGCTTTCAACTCTTTTTTTAAACTGTATATTTTTTCTAAAGCGAAGGGGGTGAACAAAAACAAATTTTTATGACTGGGGTTCTCGAAGAAATGTGTTGGCTCGATACTGAGTCTCGTTGTTTCGCTATCAAAATATTGGATGAAAAAAACCCCCTAACAAATGTTCATCGTGTTGAACCGATGTGCCAGAATAATCAGTAGAGAAATGTTCGAACTAGGAAAAAAAACTTTTTTGACGTACAATACTGTACAAGTGTCAAGTACGTAGTAAAAGGGAGAGAGAGAGAAATCGAGTAGTTGAGTGAATAAAAGAATTTTTAAACCTATAAAACCCGACTTTAAAAAGTGATTTAGCCTCGAATTTGAAATAGCTCTTACCCCCTTTTTTATTTTTTTCATTATCTAAACCTTCGGCTATAAAAAAAAAGCCCATAACGCGCTTTTATACTGTATCTGACACATTAAAAATATCCCCCTCCTGAGCCTCCTCGTATTCGACAACAGGCCACGAAGAAGTAAATAGAAGCACGTTCGTTTGACGGTAATATAGACGGAACGATTTCACCTTAACTCTGATCTCCCGCCTAAATCGTTTAGTCTGGTTGGTGAGAACGATATTTATTAGCGATCAGAATCTGAAAAGCAAACAGAGAAACAAAAGACCTGTGCGGGGAGCGCTAAGAAAAGAGGGAGAGAGAAGGGGGGGGGGGGGTGTAGTTGATAGATCAACCTGGAAGTTACGTTTATTTGCCATCGTTAGGTAAAGATAATAAACAAAGGATAAACAGTGAAACGGAAATCTATTATCGAGTACGGTATCACCACGGTAAATCCCAGCCCATCATTAACTGAGCATCACTGCTCCCCCTACGCTGCCTCCCTCTATCTCCCCTCCACAAAAAAAAAATACGATACATTTCGATCATAAACACTTTGAAAAATTGCGATTCACCGAGAAATAAAATTTGATTGAAATGTGTGATTCGCTGAAACGGAAAAGTCGGTTTTAGGATTTACTTTCCCAGAAATTGAATTGGTTCGTTAAACCTTACAGTATTATTACAGTTTAAAAGTAAATTACTTTGTTGACGTTCAATTATAAGACGATTTAAATGCTTTTAAAAAATAAACCATAAATTAATTTAATTAAGAGAGTTTCTTATTTTAGAAATTAAAAAAAACCACTTACAACTTAAATTTGTTTTCCTAGACAAGTTTTAATAATACATGTACTCTACTTTATTTAATGCGTTACATTTTATTTTATACTCTAAAAATATTCTAAACGCAAATTTATATCGTATTATTTTCTTCTACAGTACCGGTATGTAATTTGATATTATAAACACTACGCAACAAATTTTTTCATTAAATAAATTAAATTTACATTAAGATACATTACAATTATTGTAGAATACCGAAAAAAACTATTTTGAATATTATTGCCAAATACTGTAAATGGTGGTTTAAATTTCGTTGTTGTTCCAAAAAGTCATTATAGCTAATTTTTGATTGTAAACATTGAACCTCTCTTCTCGCTGCCACCAAAACTTTTAAAACCAAGGTTCAATCGCTGATTATACATTAAAAAATGCGGTGGCAACGAATTATTAGTGTTTAATATTTATTTCACAAACAAATAAAAATGCTAAAATAACATATTCGCCTATCCTCCAGGGGAAAAAGATTCATTCTTTAATAATCAGTGCACGATGTGTGTGGAAGACTATGTAAAACTGCTCGTTAACAATCATATTAAAGTCAAACACCTTATAATAGAATATTTTAACGAGTTCAGGCTAAAAGAAATCTAATTACCATAATCATTCAATGAAACGAGAAGAATAAAATATCAAAACTGTAATACCTTACATAAACCATAATAACCACGCTAATCATAAATTTAATTCTTTCTACACTATTTCTAACGTTACCTTGGATATAACGAAATCCCCATTTCTAAAATCAATCACATCCAGCGAGCAATGCGTTTCACGCACACTCGCGTGACTATCATTAAACCATGTAATAAACGTAAAAAGAAAATCAATAAATTTAAAACAATCTACGAATTTGATTGAATCTGGATAACTATCATTAACCACAAACCATCTACTACCCATCTCACCCAATGGATTAGCGATTCCATGGAAAAGGCAAGTAACGAAGATGTAGGGTTAAAACAAATGAGGAGGGAGGGGTAAGGGAAGGGTAAAGACTGCGTGGGGAGTAAAGAATGAAAAAAACCGATTAACTTTCAACGTCGCTGAGTCTTAAACAGAAGTCTTTTTTTTTTACGAGAGAATCATTCTTGTTCACCCTTGAATTCACCTCATAATAACAACTTTGATTACATCCTTCACGACTTTTTAGCATAATAAAAACTACCGTACAAATTCAACTGATCGCAATTAATGCGCGTCTATAATAACGATCTAAAATATAAATAAAAAAAAAGGGAAGGGCAGGAGGGGGGGGGGAAGCTCGTAAACTGGTAGCTAACCATAAAACCAGTCTTAACTTTGAAATAATTCACGCGCAAAAAGCTTCAAGATATCTCCGATTAATCCATCGCTTGAGAAACCGAAATCAATCAAAATACAATAAAATGTTGACACGCTTCAAATTAAAAAAACAAAAAAAAAGAATAAAAAGTTTTTCTGGGTGTAACATTAAGCGTGTGCAAACATCAAAAACAAACACACAAAAAAATCGGATACCCTTATTAATATTCTTAAGCCGCTAAGATCATCGCTAAAAGTGTGTAAACAGTCATAAGATCCATGTTTTTTTACTACCGTATAATACGGCCTTCTTCCGTCGCGAGTCAACCTCCAAAAATATTATTATGAATAAATTAGAACATAACCTTCGCAGATTTATTTGAGAAAATTGCCACGTTTCGCATCTCTTTATCTTTTATCTTCACCTCCCCAATATATTTGTATAGACGACGACGATCAGTTACAAGCAAAACATATCCACGAAAGAAGATGGAAGGAAAAAAAAAAACCGGGCGCTCGAAATAAATAGATGATAACCGTAAGATGTTCATTTGGAGCGCTAACAGAGTGCGCCCGGAGAATACAAATTGCCCGCTTTATTTACGGTGAACGAAGAAAAAATGCAAAAAAAAAAAAAAAAAAAACCCAAACCAAACCTCAGAAAATGACTAGAAATGTCTCCAGTCATCTTGCCGCTCTATTTCCGTTCAATTCGGCTTAATTAGTTGCACTCTTATGTTAATTTCGCCAGAAAAAGAAAAAAACGAATTACTTCTTCATCGATCATGATTAAGTTAACTAATTGGTAAAAGCAATTTGCTGCGAATTAAACGTAGAGGAATGAGTAACTGTCTGGCTAAGTCATTAAAAGACTATAAATAACCAATTATTAAGTCAACCGACGGCGAATAAAATCTATCACTAAGTTCCCAAAACATTCGCCGACAATAATTCAATTTCCTTTTTTAAAAATTTCAAATAAATATTTAACTACTGTTTAGCCAGGTTGCGCTTTTTGACTGCACGTGCATACTGCAAAACCCCGGTCATCCAAATTAACCTTAATTTATATTCTAGATTAACCGAAACAACTGATTTTAATTATTTCGATTTTTTTTTTTTAAATGTCAAAATGTATCCATAATGCTTCTCTTTAATTCCGCGTCCATTTCTCGATGCGCCCAAATGTCTACTACAGTACTTCTTGACATCCGCGCGCTTCAAACGTTCAATATTCATCCAGCACAACAGAAAGCGGCCTTAAAAATAAATAAACTGTATTGATTCTGAAAACAACTACCGGTAGTACTTTTAATTTAAAAAAAAAAAAATTTTTTGCCATCAAAAAAAAGTTAAACTTTGACTACTCTTAGAAAAGGATTAAACCCCCGCTGTGTTCTATAATCAATTTTCTTTCCATATTTCCCAGCCTACATTTCAATTCCGTTTATTCGGCTTATTTATTTATTTTTTTTTTTTACTTGCCGTACCAAAAATTAATTAATTTCTTAAAGATCAATAAGTAAAATTCTAATAACCCTAAACTGAAAAGAAAAAATTACAAAAGAAAAATTAATTTCATCGTCGAGTCACCGGGACTTTGTTGTTTCATTCAAGTGCGATAACCTCTCTGTTTAGCAAAACAGCCCAATCCCGGGCAAACCCCTACCCGCGCGGGTGATAACGCATTCCACGCACGTTCCAGTCTCAGCTATTTCAAAAATCCATCTTTTTCGGATACAAAGCTTGCACGAGCTACGTTTTTGTTTTGACATTTTATAGGTGGCCTTGGATTTCCTTTCAGATACCGCACATAAATTATTCAACAACCAGGTGATGCAAAAAAAAACAACCTTTTTTTTTCTCTCTCTCTCAATCTTTTTTCGGGGTTCGAGATTTCAAACCTCGAAAAGAAAAAAAAAAGCGTTTATTCAATTCACTCTTCAAAAAAAAATTTTTTTTGTTTTTATATAAAGCAAAAAAAAAAAAAAAAATCAGGAAAAGACCCAACGTCTACACAAAAATGCAAGCACTTAACAGATAGCATTAATTAACGATATTTGAAGAGATGAGGCGTGGCTGGAATGGGATTGAATAGTAACCTTGGATCAGCGTTAAAAGCCCTACCGTATATTTCTCCATCGCTAATACCTTCCCGCGAGTTGGATGCTTCGGCACGCACTTGCAAATTTTATTTATTTGCTCATTCGCAAATTTGTTCGATAATAAAAGGTGAAGGCTATGTGAATAGTATTATCACAGCTTTCTTCTATTCTCTGTGTTTGTTTTACAACTATTTAATTCACAAACAGCAGCGGCAGCCGAAGCAAAATAGAATAACAAACGATGCAAAAATAATCACATCAAATCGCGCCAAAATCTAGGTTAGTTGATTAAACATCCTTCGCTTCCTATCTCGTTTTTTTTTTTTTTTCCTTCATCCTCGACTTTTTTTTTTTTTTTTCATCTGCTAAACAATTACCTTACTGTTTCAATCAGCTGTGATGTTCAATGTCATTAGTGCTGGATATTTTTTCGTGATATTTTAAGAAACTCTCGTTTAACGTTCCTCCATCTTCAGATTCAATTTAGAGGACACAACCGCTAATAGACACTCTCTACTAATTCTATTCCACCATCTGGTCTTAGAATGATGCTAGTTTCTGGTATCTAGCAGACGGGCAAACTGAATGAAAGAATGAATGACTTTGAGGCAAAAAAAAAAAAAAAAAAAAATCTCAGCTCGTTATCAGATAATGGGTACGCGGACGAGGAAATGTTTTCACTCGCAAATTATTTCTTTTCAACAAAAAAAAAAAAAAAAAAAATACGGAAATAAATAAATAAAGTAAACAAATATATTTGCTGCTCAAAAACCACTTAATTAAATTAAAAACGGCCAGCAAAATTTCAAATAGATCCAACTTGCGTAATACCTGAATTAAATTTAACCAATTTTTTTCGATTTTATACAATGATCGATATAATATAATATTATTATATACACTGTACAAAATTTAATTTATTAAATGAATTTTTTTTCCCCCAAAAAATACTGCAGTATTAAAAAGTGTTTACATTTTTTTTTAACAGTCTAAATATATTTGTATAGTGAATGTTAATTATACAAATTGAATTCAACGTATTTGTTTGCTCGAATTATTCTTTTATTTTTGTTTTCTTATTTTAATGTTGCTTCCGTTACTATGCTGTCTATTAACTTGCCAAGTTAAATACCGTACAGTATAATACTGTTACTATGTTGATGTGAATACCATTGTGGCTCCGAGACAATACCAAAAATGTTTTCATCAATCAATAATAATTACTGAATAATACGTATAAATTCAAAATATCAGCTATTATAAAATATTGAAATTAATTATAAAAATATAATATAAAAGCACTGATGCAGCTTCTAAACTAAAACTAGCATTGATATCTTTTCTACCCTGTACTGCACCCACTGCTATCTACTCGCATTACAGTCAACATTAAATTTGCATTTATTGCGAAACTTGGCGTTCTTCAAATTCACGAAACCAATTTAAACCGTTTAAGTACTACAACGCTCACCGAACGCGTTGAAGATTTGCCGGAAATCCGGTTAATAAAAGCTTTCCATCCCTCACTCATTCACTTTTCAAAAATGCTGTTTGAACAATAATATACGAGCTATCGCGCACTCATTAGCATCGCGGCACTTCCCACCCCCCCCCTTCTGAACATTTCCTTTAACCGTAAAAAGAAAATTCCATCAATTAACAAAGAAAAACAATGTCACTATCAAGTTATCAACCAACAAACGTTAATTACTTCCACGAAAAATCAGCGTGTGTAACAGGAGACACGTTTACGCACGATAGTAACGCCGGTCTTTTCATTCTTACAAAGCTCAATTAACGCAGCGCGTAGTATCAAAGTAACGCCAATCATTTGCCACTTGGATCCAAAATGATCAAATTAATATCTTTATTTTAAAAAAAATAACATAATAACAATAATTATTAGTATAGTATAATTAAATTGATATAGGTCATAACCTTGAAAATATATGTAAAGGCGCTGTTCAAGAGTTACACCCACATCGGCACCTGCATAAGATACGGTAGTAAAAAAAAAAAATAATAATGCACTTGCGTAACCTTTAATTCGATTCTTTAATTCGACGTTGCAATGCACCGAAGACTCTCGACAGAAACCCAATACGAATTTCATTAGGTATCTTAGCAATGGTTAGAGACCGGCGTTTAATTCGACGAACAATTGCGCGACGACGACAGAAACCGCCTCGTAACATGGTCTATTAACCGCAAACCCGGATACATCATTACATTTCTTTCTCCTTACAATGGATACCAGTGTACTATCCATTGGCGCGGAGTTAATTCCAAGGTTACGATATTTAATACCTTGAAACGGACAATCCATGTTGTCCACTCCAAGCCAAAATCTTTTTTTAAAAAAAATATATATGGAATATTTATGTATGAAAACCGCAATACTTTTTTACCTGCCAAATTTTCGGCGAAGGTCGTCCGTAATAAATAAATAAGCGAAAAAAAATATATATATTAAGCTATTAAGAAAAATCGATGACACATAAACAAGGTACTAAACAGGCGTAAGTGAACGTGCGGTTTTAAACACCTTGCAAACTTCAACCATTTATCAGCTTCACATAAAAAAAAAAATAAAAATAAAAATCGTCTTTTCGACCCAGTTTTGCAACAAACGTGTGTTCTACATAACGAAATTTGTATGTAGTAGACAATAATAAAACGCACGTGTCTTGTAAATAAATAACATTTGGGTGAATACCACTTCTCAAAATATTCATCCTCGAAGAAAAACTGCCATTCATTTGGCGCCCAGCGTCGCATGCACTTTTAAACACTTTCCGCTTCCTGCTCGGTACACCGCTTAATCTGTTTCATTTTTCAAGGGAAAACAAAAACACAAATCGTAAAGTAAAAAAAAAAATTATAATTAGCTCACTCCCTTTATAATTAGCTCCTTAGCAAAAATTATGGCTACCCTTAAATGAAAAGTTAATTACATTACTGTATTCTTATCTTTTTTCCCCCCCCCCCCCCCCCACTATAAATAATCAAATTTTACAGAAATTTCATTCAAAGCCAAATAATTCTAAAATATAAAGTCTTATTAATTAAATTTCCGTTCCTAGACTTTTATCTACCAACAAACTGAAATATTAACCGCTACATACAATATTATAAATTATATTGTATAAATAAATATCTTAATAATAATATAAATAATAATTTTTTTTCATTTTATTTTATTATTTATCGATTTTAACTATTTTTTTTTTAAAAAAATTTAATTTAATTAAAAGTTAAACCTTTTAAATTAAATTAATATATTTTCGTAAATAATAATTAAGCTATGATTACGGAAACCTAATTATGTCCTAATTGTTAACTAATTAATCCTTCAACTGCTTATTCAAAATGAGGCATTAATCCTTCGTAATATTTATTTAAGTATTGCTTGAAATATATTTATTTAACCATCTAATTAGGCTATACTAACCATAATTGGAAGCATTGGGAGCTTCTTTCTCGTAACCTGTAATATAAATTTTTCTCTATGTCATCGGAACTCCTATTACCGACACCCAAATTAATAATATATTATATAATAAGCTTAACTATTAATCATTTTTTCTAGTTACGCTAACTATTACTGGCGGTATAAATCTTTTTTTTTTTTTTGTTTTGTTTTTTGTTGCATACCTATCACGTAATTTCTCCGGAACTCTTGGTATCCAAATGAAAGACCAATTTTTAAAAACCTTCTCTAAAAAAATATTAAAACTAGTCTATTTTTATTTACGAAAATAGTATAAAAATTTAAAAAGTCATAAAAAGTTGCATTCGAAGTAAACCATTGAAAAAACTAAAACAATAAAATTTCAAATTTGCGTAAATTGCAGCTCAATTTTTAAAACCATAACCTTGCATATAAAAAAAAAACATTATTCTTTAAATAAAATCGAGTTAAACAGTTAATTTTTTTTTATTCTCGGCATCTTTTTTAAGTGGGTTCGCACAATGCAGCGTAACTAACTGTATATTTTGCATAATGCGGTATTACGTATAGTGATTTTTACCGTTCGTTTGCCCCCTTTTTTGTTTATTTCCATAACCGTAAAATTACGTCATAAAATTAAGTGCGCAGCTCTTCGGCTCAACTCTTCAAATAAAAAAAAATCATTTATACTGTCCGTAATAAAAAAAAATGAATATTCGACTCAAACAAAAGTTATGCGTTAAAGCGAGTATAAAGCACTCGCAATTTAAGTTAATAAAATCATTTGCCAACTCTTGCGATGATTTAAAAACCATATAATAAAAAAAAGTCAACATCTAAATAACTTCTACTCTTTTAAAAATAGATGAAGTAAAACATAAAAAGAAATAAAATAAATAATTGAAACGCAGTTATTCAGATTCAAAAAATTATAATTGGTATCGACGAAGAAAAATCGATAACTTGATTCGCAGGAAACTCTGCTTTTAAAAGCTTTTTTCCTCTCTCTCTTTCAATCATTCCCCTTCGTTTTTATGAGTATTCCATTGAAATTCATCTTTAACATCGAATAAATACGAGATAACGTTCGATATTTCAACAAAAAAAAAAAAAAAAAAATTACAATTTCAAAGTGATTTATTTTCAGCTCGATATCACAGAATTAGTTCTGCTTTCCAACTCTTTGCTTCTGCTTCTTCTCCTCGAGTAACTGATTCTCCACCTCAACTAAACCGGACCCACTCTACACCGAGCCGATTCTACCGTGATGAGACAAGTGAGAGAAGAGAAGGGTAAAAAAAAAATATGTACTACATCGAAGAATGCAAACACGAATCATTTCAATATCCTTGGTTTTTATCGCGATTTCAAATGGAATTACGGAGCATCTCTGAGACTCTCTCACTCACTCGATGTCTTCCAGAGAGAGAACTCGCGGCAGGCGTTTCCTTTCTACCTGACCTTTAACCTTTTTTTCAACGTCAAACGTGCGACGTGATTAAGGCAAATCTCCTCTCCACTCACTTCATTACAATTAAGGAGTAATTTTCTAAAGCGTTCATTAAGTTTGACGCAAATTCTCATTTTTTTTAAAAGCGAATGTAAATCCGTTAAGGTGGGGATTCGGATATTAAATAACGCGAAAGAACTAAGAATTTCGCCAGGAAAAAAATATATCGTATTACATCCATAAAAAGAAAAATTAAATTTTTTTTAAAAAAATAATTTTCAATAATAACTCATTTTTTTTTTCTTTCTTTGAAACGTGAGAAATAGGTCACATTTAGTCACGTAAAATTGTGGTCCGAAAAAAGTCCCCAAAAATGTTTGAAAAATATGTCAAAAAATGAAGGCATTTCCATAGGCTCTAATAAACCCATATTTCAATAAGTTTGAATAAAAAATTATACCTTATCAAAAATATTAGCCTATTCATACAAACATAAACGAAATAAAACTGGGATTAAAACAACAATTTCTAAAAAAAAAATAAATGCTGATAAATAAAAACAAATTTGTATTAAATTTTTGTTGGATAAAAAAATTAGTAACCATGTGATTGAAATTCAATCATCGAATCTATTTATCACTCAATGCGCTTGAAAGACGTAGTTTTATCGTTGTTTGCACGAAAACCCTGACATTTGCCTTTTTCTCTTTTTTTATAAAAAAAAATAGTCTAATTAACTAAGCTCGTAGGTGTCCTCCACTCTACCATTTAATCAAGGTTTTAACCATCTACTTAGCTAATGTCGTAATATTAGACGTGCAATTAGTTTTGGCGCATAGCAAAACACAATTACACACAAAAAAAAATTACTTAATACAGTAGTTCAATAAATAATTACCTAACCCAATTACGAAAATTTCATAGATGCACGATCAAATATTTAAAATTATGACTTATTACCCAAACCAACATTATAGTACCGGTATCATTAAAAAAAACTCACAAAAAATAAATATGTAAACAACGAAACTAATTTTTATAATAAAACTATTCCACTTGTAAATTTCTTTATAGAATTATAATTGCCTCGAAACAATTTCGGGTGTTATTAATTTTTACGCCCGATAGAATAATAAAAATGTAAACAAAGCAAACAATTACTTACGATAAGCCGCTACTTCGTCGGGTATTTTTCCAAAGTGTGTAAAAAGTCCGTGAAACAATTGTGGCGTTAGCGATTGAGTTTCGGTCGGCGAGCGAGAGTGAAAGACGTACGTATTCAGCTCGAGTTCAGACCAACGAAAGCGAGAGTGTGCGTAAAGAGCCTTTCTTTTCAGGTTGAAAGTTGAGAAGAAGAAGAAGAAAAGACTAGAAGAGAAGATGAGATGACAGAAGATGTGCTTGCGGAGGAGCGAAGGAGAAAAAAGATCTGACGTGTGGTTAGCACGAGAGAATAGAACTAGTTTGCATGTTAACGAGCAATGCGACAGAGTCTGGCAAAACGGGGAGATATAAAAAAAAGGTGGCGGTGGTGGTGTGGTAGTGGCGATTCCGGTTCGGAGTGGAAAGCCAACGGATGAGATGAAACTGAAGAAAAAAGCGGATCGAGATCAGGTCGATTCCGTCGCTCCATCAAAGCTTCGATTTCGATAAAAATGGTTAAAGTGGATCCCCCGGTTTTTCTTTCTATTTTTTTTTTTCCCTCCCTGGCACGGAACCAAATCGCTCGCTAATTCAAATAAAAACGGCGCAGATTTTTTTTTTCTTTTGAAATAATAATAATCGGGCGAGAATCTAAAGAAAAAGCTCTCTTTTCATTTACTTAATCGTGTCTCAAAATATATACATTTGATTCTATTAATATACACCACTCTCTCTCTCTCTTCCTCGATCGATTCCTACCCTATATAATACCTTAAGACTTTTCCCGCGCTTTATTCAGTGCGTTCTCCGCTCATTTTCAGCTCCCCTTTTCGTTTCACGAACACACCGTTACCGTGAAAATGTACCGGCAATAACGACAAACACTATCACACACTGACCTCGAAAATGTTTGAAATTATTTCAAGATTAAGAGATTGAGTGCATACACGTTGAAGACGAGCGGCAGCTTTTGGCAATGTCATCATCAACTGCCGAATATTTTTCTCCGAAATATTCATTCGTAAAATCATTCATCAATTAAATCCAATTTCCGTCTACGTCGACGATTACATAATTAAAATACCAAGTTTAATAATAATGGACAGTTCTCGAAACTCGGCTCATTCCGAGTGACATGGAGTTGGATTCTCAGAAAATATTAAAACCGGCGTACCACACACATAGAAAAGCTTTTTTTTATATAACCCGGCTAATAAACTGGCATTGTAAACCTATTACAAAACATGAAATCTCGGAATCTCTACAACTAGTTACCGATATTTAATTTTCCTATTTATAGTCATCGTGACATTTTTACTTCTATATAGGCACATATGGGCTATGTACGAAAAAGCAGAGATGCTCATCGCCGACTTTGGGAAAGCTTAAATTAGTTTTCTACCTTTTGATTTTTAACATTCTCGTTAAAACCACCGCACTTAATTTACTTGCTTGAAAATATTCTTAGAAATTAATTACATCCAATTCAATTCAATAATATTTTAGTTATTATTGCCTACTGTTGTATAATTATTCTGTAAGTAAACTCCGAATACGCCCATACCTGATTTTCAAATATTATGAAAAGACTAAAATATATCATTATTTTGATACAGTAGATAAATTATCTATTTGTTTGTCAATTTTTTTGAAAATAAACACCCGGAAATTCATAAGAATTTCTCAGCGCAACTTCCGCGATTATCAAAATTGCTAACTAAAGCAAAACCTAGTTTGTTAATAATTATTAAAATTTTTTAAATAATTTATAATTATTATTTATTAATTTTTTGTAGTAGTAATTAAGTTATCCAATGTTTCTAATTCTCTCAATCTAATAATTACTTTTACGTTTTAAACCCGCCCATCCTTTTCTCGAGTAGTGTTTTTCGAATGTGCAGTAAATAGCATTTTGGCGTGTGTTTATCGTTTTTCAACAAGATAAAAATGAAAAAAAAAAGTCAGAAGCAAGAAACAAGTTAAAAATTTCGTTCATTAATTTCTATTAGCAATTCCATCTAAATTCTAATTAAAATATATATATATTATTACCGGTATTATTTTGTTAGCAAACGAGTTGCAATGGAACATTTTTCTCTTTCTTTTATTTAGTCGTCATAAGCAGATAGTTGGTAGGAGCGTAAACAACAAATAAAATTATAAATTCATAATTTACAATAACTCAGCTAGACACCATGTAAAAATCATATTCAAAAGCATCACCAAGTGTATATTATTTGAATACAGTAGCTTACTGTGATGTTACGTCATAAAACGTTATGGCATTATAACCAAGTACAGTATCTCGAGAAACATCCAACAATTTAAATAACTTCAGTAAATCTCTATGACGACAATGTTCAAAAAACTTCTTCAAACTGCTGTACCTATATTTACCATCAAGTAATATACTAATAAATAGAAACTTCTAGACTATAGTTATAACTTATACGTCAAATATTTCCATTTTAACAGAGAAGTTAAATACATGTAAAAAACTATAAATTTACCAACACAATAATCGATTACGTCATTTTTCCTAACTATTCCTCGTAAAAACTAAAATCCTTTTGATTTTCCTGCAATTTGATGCCTTCCTATAACAATTAACCTACAAGAAATTTCTCATATAAATTTGAGAGAAAAATTAAAATACTTTTAAGGTTGTTTTATGAATTATAAATCAAATTTATTACTAGCTTTAACCATCATTGCTACATGTAAGTAAACCGTTGAAAGTTCTGGAAATCAATAAAAATCAATAACATCTTGATTTTTGATGGCAGCCAATAAATTTTATGGAAAACTCTAAAGATAAGTTGAAGAAAGGTAGTTGTCATGGATCAGTTTTTCAACTCAAGGAGAACTCCCCATCCTTACCCCCCCCCCCCCCCCCCAACCCCCCTACCTTCTCGATTTCCCCCACCACTATTCTCATGCATGTATAAAGATGAGGTACAGTACATGTTTCAATATTATAGCAAATGCAGGTCTTGCAAAGTCGTAGAAAAAATTCAAAAATGCTAAAAAAAAAATAAATGTAAAAAAATTTTTTTTTTATAAACAAATTAAAATGTGTCCTATTGTAGAAATTAAATGAAAATAAGATGTTAGTATAATTAATCGAACATGCAACATGACTACCGGTAGTTACCTTCTTCAAAATAAGTCTATAGTACATGTTTTAACCAACATTATTTAAATACTCTAACTCATTTTTGTTTACCGGTAGGCCTACAGTATTTATTATTATTATTATTTATTTTTTTTATTTCTTCCACTTCCCTAAACGTGTTTATTTACATCGTGAGAGCTGTTAAAATTTTAAGTACATTACTGTAGCTATACACTGCAGCGGTATGTTATTTGCAAATCAAACTATGCTTCCGAATGTTTTCTTTTCCGCCATGGCTCAAATTCTACGCTCTACTAACAACTCTCAAAAATGTTTTCAAGAAAAAAAAAAAACTCCCTTCTTAGAACTTCTCAGACTTCCCATTAAAAACAACCCATAACTTATCTTTTGTTCTTAATGCTGCAAAATAAAATACATAAAAAAAAAACCAATAATAAATAAAAGTCATCTTAAAAAATAATAATAAGTTGAACAAAAAAAAAAAAAAAAACACGCTTTTTTTTAAAAAAACGCATTTCTCCATGACAACATACAAAATCCTGCAGTCAAAGTGATTTACAAGACGCACATTACTCATGCGCCATCTGTTGTTTATCCACATTTAGAAATACAATATTTGACTCGCTTTTTCAAACTTTTTACTGGGCCATTGTAAAATAAAACGTATCGCTTTTCGTCTCCACAAAGACAGCTGTTTACCGCACGCGCGTCTACCTCGAATAACATACCGTAGAAGCGCATCGTACCGGTTCTCTCTTCACCTGTACTCACGATTAACTCTGCTTATTTTTCATCGTCATTTGATCCGCGCGAGCAAATTAAATAATAAAATGTTTGGTGCAACTTCGTCAAAAAGCTTAACTCTAGTTAACTCTAGCTTAATCTTGTCGCTCGATCCCCCATCCTTCTCTCCATCTTCCCACCCCCCTCCCCCACCCGCACAAAGAGTGCATTCTCGAATAACGTATATCATTTGTTTTAACGAATAGCGAAAGATCAGCAGCCGCAATCAGTGATAAATTACAATTCATTTTCTACGGCCGTTCCTATACAGCAGTATGACGGTGTAAAAGCAGCGCGGGAGAAACGCATTCGTGACTCCACATAACGATGAATCGATGATGGCATATTAGAGCTTGTAAATGGAACATGAGCCATAAAGTAATTGCCATCCAATTTACTTTCATGTAGACCCTCAGCATTGCCGCTCTTGAACCGCAGTTCTAATACTTTTTCGACGTAAAAACAAACAAGAATATTACCTCCGTTATTCGCGTAACTCGGAATTAACATTTGCCCAATAATAATAATAATAATAAAAGCGTGCCATTAAAATAATAATATCGGTATGTATCCACGTGGATATAATGACTTCGCGTTCCTTTAGTGACCTTATACAGTACATGTAGTTATATTACGTTTCCATCGGATTTCGAAATCTAGGTTTAGCGACTTGAGCTTGATTTAAAGCAGTGATAGCCTACACAAACCACTCACGTGGAGATGACCCAAGCATTTCTTATGGTGCTTTAAATTTCCAACCTATTATTATTATTTTTTTTATTTTTTTAAATTTAATAATGAGCGCCCAATTGGAAAGGCGTCCAATCTGTATTGGACTAAATGCAAAAAAAAAAAATCGTACAAATGTATAATTACATTTGGGATCTTTAAAACAATTCGAACTTCACCCTAGATATTCCTCACTCATGATAAAAAAATATCGTAATAAAAAACTTTTTTTTTTTTTTTTTAGGAAAACAAGACAAATTTGCAGACAGTTTACACAAGATAAGAGCCACAGAAAATGTTCGACGAAGTGTTGAACATGGAGAGTATTTGAAATTAAACCACTTTCTGGAATAAGATCAAAACTTCAAAACAATTTAAAAAAAAAAAGGAAAAAAATGGCTTCCGAAACCATAATTTATTTATTTTTTTTTACTTTTTCTTTGAGTCTCTTTTTGACAGCCAAAACAAAATTTAGAAATTCATTGACGCATTTTGCACTCATCATTCAACTGCTGCCGGACCATTGTTTAACGCTCCATAATCATGCAAGCACTTGAAACACACTCTTTAAAACATGATTATCACTGTTTCCAATTAATAGAAATCCAAATAAATTTTTGCACTACATTATTTTTTTAACTAAAATTTGTCATCTACATTACAAGAGTATACTGTAGTTGTTAGTTGACAAAAATTAAAATTCCACCACCGCACAATCAATTTTAAAAAAAATCTTTAAATTTTACACTTTTAATTAAGGACGATTTTGAATTTATCATGGAGCACGAGCAAATACAGCTGCGCGCCAAAAAAATGGAATATTCGTAAAAGCTATTTTCATTTTTCACATTTAACTGCAATAACTTTTAA